>JADRCD010215328.1:3504-31224 GCA_019843815.1 Montemys delectorum
GAAGAAGAAGAAGAAGAAGAAGAAGAAGAAGAAGAAGAAGAAGAAGAGGAGACTCTTGAGTACTTTATGTTTTTGAGGTATAACCCTTAGCTTTGTCGCTCAGATTCTTCAGCCATGGGTGCTCCTTCAGTTGATGCTTCCTATGTCTCTTAGACACTTTGGGTCTCTGGGTGTATTTGCTTTCTAATATTTTGATAGATATTTCTTTCTTTTTGTTCCAATATAATCTAGGTTTCTCAAGGCGACTCATTAAGACTTGGCTCCTGAGATGAATGGCATTTTGTGGTTTCAAATCTCATCAATTTTACATAGGAATAACTATCAACCATTTACTTTTTTTCTTCCTCTCTCAAAATACCGTTCATTTCTAAAGATGGAATGATGGCTATATGAATTTAGAAATAATAGTCTGCTCATGAGTCAATTTAATTATTTCGTATTTTATATGGCATAAAGCATATTTGTTCCAAAATAATTCACTAATTTTCTCAATAAGGTTCATTTTACACTCTAAAACATTTTTGTTTTTAATTTTGTGTTTGTGTGTCTTCCTGGTATGTGCATTTGTGCACAGATGCCCATAGAGGCCAAAATCATTGGATCCCATTGGAATTTAAGTCTCAGGTGGTTGTGACTCACCCAATGTGGGTGCTAAGAGCTGGATTTAGGTCTTATACAAGCACAGTATGTGCTTTCAACTGCAGAGCCATCTCTTCAGACCCAAACATTTACAGTAGTTTTTATTTGCCTTTTAGTATTAAGGTATTGATTGACTGGATTGTTGGTTCTAAGAACTCAATCTACTTGACTTTTTTAACCTAATTGCTAGAGTCACCATTAAAATCATGTCATTTTGCTCTTACTGTCCTTTTTATATCTTAATGAACAGTTTCTTAAAGTAGGAGTGTCTTCTTGCTAAAGAAGTCTAAAGAATATATATCTGCCCTTACTTGAAAACTGTGTCTGCTCTAACTTATTGCCAAAAGAGAACGTCATGGCACAAGTGCTATCCAGAGTATGGCTGCCAGGAACAACATATGTGAAAGTTTTACAGTCAGCTCTCTACTCTGAATTTTCAGTGTTACTCCAGGGTAGAGTAGAAGAAAAGAAAACAATGCAAACATTGAGTTGGACTTACCAGTTTGTGTCCTTTATGGAACAGTGCTTGCTAAACAATGTTGTATTTTTCCCTCTTCTGTGTACTGTGGTACTAAAGGAAGTAGCCACACAGGAGCTGTTCCTGAATTCCCTTTGGGAATGTGGGGTAGATAGAGTGTATGGTCCTTTCCACCACCTCATGCTGCCCCTATGAGGAGTTTGTAGCAGACTTTGAGGTAGCAGGGATTTCTCGAGGATGGTTGTGTTTAGGTTTCAGAGACGACCACAGCACCTCTCAACCTGTGTGTTATGACCCCCTTGGCTGTCAACCAACCCTTTCACAGGGGTTGCATATTAAATATTCTGCATATTAGATATTTATGTTATGATTCATAACATTGCATAAATTGCAGTTATGAAGTAGCCGTGAAAATCAGCTCACAGTTGGGGATTACCACAACCTGAGGAACTGTGTTAAAGGGTCATAACATGAAGAAGGTTAAGAACCACTGCTTTAGCATGTGATGTTTTCCTCTTTGGGGTGGCTGACTGGAGACTCAGAACTAAATATGTGGCTCATTTACAGCCCAGAATTCATCTCTGATTGGGTTTACTCTTCTATTTTCCATTTGTACTTTAATTTCTGTGTCCACTAATTATTTGGGTTTGGATTTAGTTTTTTGCCATGTGTTAGTTTATGTCTTTATATCACTATAATGAACACCCAAGATGATCAACTTAAAAGAGAAAAGGGTTATTTTGGCTCACAAGTATTTCAATCCATGGTCCATTTGACGCATTGTTTTGGGCCTGTAGTAGACTGGTGGGAATCCATGAAGGAGCAACTTATTTATTGCAACTAGAAAGTGAAAAAGAGGGAGAAATGGAAATCTCCCTATTCAACATCTCCCAGTTGTGTCAATGGACACTGGCACTTTATCCTATGGGCCTCTGGTTAACATTTTAGACCCAAACAATACCCATCATTATTTCTCTGTATTAGCATTATAGGCCAATAGAGAAAAGAGAATGTCAACTGGACAAGGTTCCTGTGGCATGCCCACTACATTCACTCATAAGCCTGCTAAGTCGGGAGCTGGTGGTTGTTGGGTGTCCCTTAAGTCTATGTAGGCTGACAGCACACAAACAGTGGCTTTTGCTACCTATCAAGGTGTGGGTATGATCTGGGATAAGCAACCATGCGGAGGTGAGGGTGGAGAAGGGGAAAAGGTTTTGATGAGCTTCACATTGGGACATAGGGACAGAGAGACAGAGTTTGACACTTTGAAGAGGGGCACTCATTGCATCTAAAGACTATTTTGAGGCTACATGATGTGTTTGTATACTTGTGTGCCCCTTGGTGAACTTTCTAGGCAAAGACATCATTTGTCAGAGTTAAATAATTGAACAGCGAGTTTTATGTGATTTGAGCCTTAAAAAAAAAGTTGTATAGAGTACAAACATGCCTTTTACTTTAATAAACATGATTTCATTCTTCTTTCACTATATATTCCCTTTAAGGAAAGCCATGACGTAGTTTTTCTTTTGTTATGGCATATCAGATGAAATGAAGATATTAGAAACCTGTAAGAAGTACTTTTCAAAGCATAGATATGAAATTCATCCAAGCTGACAATTCAGATGTCCGTACTTGCTTATACCTGTCTAGATCTTCATATGATGGGTAAAATGAAAGTATTTAAGGAAACAATGAATTTCTTTGCCTTAAGGTCAAGTCATGCTTTTGCTGTTGTTCAAACGGTCACTTTCTGTCTTCCAAGATTCTCCAGAGATAGCCCCTCATGGGATACAAGACATGCAGTACTGGGAGTGTTGGTAGGTGGCACAGTACTTGCCTAGCATGTAAAAGACCTTGGGTTCATCCTAAGTTTTGACAGCAAAAGAAAAATAAAATGAAAAGCATATGATAAAAGAGTTTAGGTTGCAAAAGAACTGACCACCAGCCATGACAATCTTACAACAAACCTGAATTTTATTTAATGGTACAACTTGTTCCTTTTCAGTCTTCCCTGCTAGATAGCAAGCACAGTTTTGCTAAATTCCATATTCGTATTCCTAGCAGAAGTTAGGTGAATGATGGGTACTTCATACACACCTGAGTTAGTTTATATGTAGTAAGAGTGCAAAATGTTTCCCAAAAATGTATAGAGCACCTACTCCCACTTACAGAGAAATCATTGTGTGCCATGTGTCATGAGGTCTCTTATGAATGGCCTGTGGGACTTGGGACAGAAATAGGACTGAGCTGTGAGACAGTACTACATAGGTCTGCCAGAAAGATGTCCCTAGCACTCTAGAACAAAATCATCCTCAACATTTTTTTCCATTAGGCTTGGAAGGCTGGGCTTCTAGTTCTTGTCTTTAAATATGGTTCACTTCGGAGGAACATAGACTTAAGAGAGCAGCTTTTTGCTAGGGGCTGATCTACCGAACCCATCAACACTGCCACCAGTCCATCTCTAGTGCTCCATGGAAGAGGACTGCCCCACAGCCCAGTCCTTACATATCACTGCTCCCCATGAGCTTCCTACCTATTAACTCTTATTTTCATTGTGATCATTTGTGCTAGTTTCTATTTCCTTCTATTTTTATAACCAGTTCTGAGGTGCTGTCTATCCTGCTACCATCTGAAGCCTCAGATGACTTTAGCTGTAAAAAAACAGCGAGACTTAAAAATGTCTGTTCTGTCCTGCAAAACAGTTCAACTAGCATGCACGTATGTATGTATATAAAAAGTTAAGAAAGTACGAAATTACTATTGTAACACACTGGTTAACTGCTATAAGTAAAACTGGCAGATGAAGGCTTAAATTGAAGCTGGAAGTTTATGAGGAAAAATAAAATATTTCCTTGCTATCAAAGTACCCTTTCTCTCTTGTTGATTGTAAAAGGACATGTAACGGATTTGGAACAAATATCATCTTAGTGACTTGATCAAAATTTTTTTTTTTTACTAGTAATAAGACATTTTTCACCTCCTGCTAATGTACTATGAAACACACATCATTTCTACTGATTCTCATTCAGAACATACTTCCGTCTGACTGTGATATAACACTGTAAGACAATCCCAGATTTGGAACAACATACAAAATAATTTCATTCCAAATTGGGAAGTGAGGGAAAGAGTGAGGAATTTTCAGAGTTCAAAGGAAAGCAAGGAGGCGCAAACAAACACCATGAAAACTCCTGGAACAAAAATGCACATCAATAAAGTGTGACAAGAGTCTTTAGAGTATGGCATTCATCGTACGGTATTTATTTTTGACCAGTATACCATGGTAATCAGATGCTAACATAAAGGTAGATTTGGTGGAAGATACATGGCATTTGCAATTATTCTGTAAGTCTAAGTTATGGTAAAGTAATTTTTTTTTAAGTAAAAAGCTCCATGGGAATGTTGTTCAGAGCTTTTTCTTCTTACTTGTTCCAAAGATTTTTTTAGTGCAAATGTGCTCAAACAGATGAGTTGTTTAAATTGTATGTGTCATGTGATTTGCAAATAGCAGTTTTGCATTTAATTCTTTTATTCTAAAGACATTTATTGTACCCAAATTTGAAGTTCAATAGATAATCATGAGTAATTGTCATGGTTTTAGCTATTCATGTGGCATTGCTGAATCTAAATATTTTAGTTAACAAAGTGATAACTAACACTTACTGCATTTACTGCAAATTAGGCACTGTAATGAATGTTTTAAATACCCTATTTCATAATTTTCCTCAATAACCTTATTATTATTACTACATTATAGATATAAAAATATTTAAAGATATAAAATAGTATGCTTAACTTCACAGTCTTTTGTTTGTGAAGCCAAGACTTGAACCATTATTTAACTTTTGATTATATTATTTATAATGCAGCTTAATAATAATAACAGTTGATTATCTCTTCCTGGTATTATCATAGAGTCAACATTTTAAGGATTAGATTATAGTGACCAAAAGAATTGGCCAATGATTTATGACCTTCAAATCAATGCAAACAAGCAAAGCAGGGTGTACAGAGAAGATAGAAGTATCAAGTGACTCCTAAAAAATTCCTTGCATGGAGTAATTCAAAACAAGAAAGGATGCAGGCTGGCTCTGAAGGTAATAGCAGATTATAGCATTAGTCCCAGAACTCCTATATAAGTGACTAACTCAGCCAAGAAGCTTCACTTGGTGTAGAGTGCTCGCTAAGAAAAGCTGTGAGTAGGCCACAGATGAACCTTACCTGGTATCTTAGTCACGATTTCTATTCCTGCACAAACATCATGATCAAGAAGCAAGTTGGGGAGGAAAGGGTTTATTCAGCTTACACTTCCACATTGCTGTTTATCACCAAAGGAAGTCAGGAGTGGAACTCAAGCAAGTCAGGAAGCAGGAGCTGATGCAGAGGCCATGGAGGGATGTTCCTTACTGGCTTGCTTCCCCTGGCTTGCTCAGCCTGCTCTCTTATAAAACCCAAGACTTCCAGCCCAGGGATGGCACCACCCACAAGGAGCCCTCCCCCCTTGATCACTAATTGAAAACATGCCTTACAGCTGGATCTCATGGAGACATTTCTCACCTGAATATGTGATATTCATATATCCAGAGGAGGATTTTCTCTTTTCTCTGTGATAACTCCAGCTTGTGTCAAGTTGACACACAAAAACCAGCCAGTACACCTGGTTAGGCCTCTTGCTAACTCTGGGATAAAGCAATACAGTGGTTGTGGGAGCAGAGAAAGCAAAGGGAAAATAAGACAGTTAATGTACTCGTTACTGGTTTCTGATGGTGTATATGTCTCTGACTGGGCAGACCTAAACCTCAAAGACAGATGAGTGGGTTGGAAGGCCTGAAAAAGCTCAGTGGTCTGGACAGCATGACTTGGCAGTTAGTTATGATTTCCTCTCAGAATGACTGTATGCAGGAAGAAGGACGTTTGTCTCATAGAGGTCTCACTTGAGGTTTATATAACTTAATGTTTATTTATTATTGTGCTTGGTTATAGAAACCTCTTAAGAAAACTTGTTCTTATGAAAACAATTGATCTACATTATTTTATTGTATAAATATGAACAGACAATAAAGAATCTTAACTGAAGATATTTAAAGAAAAATAACAGATCAAACAGATAAAGGATGATGTGGGCTGCCTGGAAAAGATATGCTAGAATTAACAATTTAAGTAAACATTGAAATATACTCCTCTAGAAATCTCAAGAGTAGTAGAGGGAAAAATATTTTCCTAAAAAGACAATTTGTTACAAAAACAAGAAATCCAAAATATGATTGCTGGATAAGCTCTTCACATTTGTGTTAAATAATACTGATTATTGAATTAGGGATATAGAAACTATCTTGAGGCACAGAGTGCAGAGCAAAATGTAAACAACTAGGAATTATGAATTATAGTCTATCCAATATATGCTCATCCAGATCCATTCTAACTGGATATGCTAGCCAATTTTATATCAACTTGACACAAACTAGAGTTATTGGAAAAGGGAACCTCAGTTGAGGAAAATGTCCTAACCAAATAGGCCTGTGGGCAAGGTTGTGGTGAATTTTCTTGATTGATGATTGATATGTGTCTTAGGGTTTCGTTGCCGTGAAGAGATACCATGACAAAGACAACATGACAAGGGACAACATTTAATTGGGGCTGACTTATAAGTTCAGAGGTTCAGTCCATTATCAAGGTAGGAGCGTAGCAGTATCCAGGTAGATATGGGGCCGGACGAGCTGAAAGTTCTACATTTTGATCTAAAGGCAGACAGAAGAAGACTAGCTTCTACATGTCTAGGAAGAGGGTCTCAAAGCTCACCCCCATGGTGATACACTTCCTCCAACAAAGTCACATATACTCTAACAAGGTCATACCATCTAATAGTGCCACTCCGTGTGCCAAGCATATTCAAACCACAATATGAGAAAACAGCTCACTATAGGCCACTGATGGGTTAGCTGAGCAAACAACACTCCATGACTTCTGCTTCAGCTCCTGCCTCCAGGTCCTGCTCTGCTTGTAACTTGGAATAAACCCTTTCCTCCCCAAGTGGTTTTTGCTTATATTATCTCATCACAGAAACGGAAACCTTAACTATGACTCCGGAGCAAATGGAAATGGGGGAATTTTAAAGATATGTAAAAGAACATTTATTTGGACTGGACCTGTGCTTGAGGTTTCTAGAGGAAAGGTTTCCCAAGCTCATATATGATATTGAAACACATGCACATATTCATGTTCTAAGAATGTGTTTTAATTTTGTGGATAAGGTGAAAGATTCTATAAATCTCTACTAAAATAGCATAGAGAAGAGACAGATAATGTCATCTGATAGATCGGTGGGCATGCTAGTTACCCAATGAGAAGCAAAGATGCACCAGGTTGTGAGCCTGCATTGTTTTGGATAGATAATGTAGCATTTGTACAGCCACAGGACAAATACACTTTGAGACATATTGAAAGTTAAGAAATATTCAATCAACCCATTATTTCTGAGAAAACACACCAGTGGCCAGTCTGGTGGGGACATTTTCTCAGTTGAGATTCTTTCTTCCAAAATGACTCTTGCTTATGTTAAGGTGACATAAAACTAGCCAGGATACAGGAATATCTAACTTCTCATGGTTTACTCCTGATACTCAAAGTGTATTTCTTCTGTGGCTGTACAAATGCTACATTATCTATCCAAAATAATACAAGGTCACAATCTGGTGAATCTTTGCTTCTCATTTAGTAACTAGCATGCCTACTGATCTATCAGATGACATTATCTGTCTCTTTTATATGCTATTATAGTACAGAGATTTATAGAATCTCTCATCTTTCAATGAGTTTTCCTGATCTCGTTTCCTTCAGGACCAATAGAACATTAACATTGTTTGCATTATTTGTTCAAATCAGAAAGGGTTCATAGGAAACATACATAAACTAGAATAAAAATGTTTCTTATTCACTCTTTCATCAGTACATGGCTACTTTTAAATACATGCCTGTCTTATTCCATTTCCTGCTGCAGTAGCAAGTACTACACTGTGGATAGTTTATAGCAAAACAAAGTATTTATTGTCATAGGTCTGAAGGTTGGGAATATAAGACCAAAGGACAGTATCTGTTAAGGACTTTCTTGCTACTCTATAACATGACAGATTAGGTATCCCTTAGGAAGAATACACTGGGGAAGAGCAGCAGTGATTCAGCTTGCATCTGAAGGAACTCACTCTTATAACAAGACCAGACCCACAGTATCTAATCTACTACCAAGGCAACATGACCCAATCACCTCTTAGAGGTCTTAGAAGTCCTATACCTAATTCTGTCATACTGACAATTAAATTCAACATGGGTCTTCAAGAAACATTCAAGCCATACAAATGCTTATGCTTTTTACTGTTGAGGTAAGTAGAATGTTTAATTTTAATTCCATAATTACTGCCTTTGATCACTTCAGAAGATCCATTTCCCCTTGACTCTGTAATACTTCTCAAGTCCTACATCTTATCTAAGAATATTTGAAGTCAAGTGTTGTGTTTGAAAATGATGGATGACTACCTTTATAAAGATCAAACTGTTAGCCTCTGGGTATTTATATAAACGCAGTAGTACACTGGGTGTATGTAGTCAATGCACTTTGATCAGGACATAACTTCATTCTAAGATGAGAAACATTTGAGTATTTAAAAAAAAAAAAAGGCATCAGAACTAGATTGTAACTCATTCTGCTGGATTTGCTGGTTCCTTCTGCCTATTTGTCAGTTATATGTTAGGACCCCAGAAAAGGGGTACTAGTAGCAAGAAAATGGCCATGGCTCTTAGTACTTGGTGAGTTTGTCTTGGTTTTCAAATCCTGCCATAAATTTATGTAGTAAACATCACACTTGATTGACCAGCAAGCTGATAGGTTAACCGTCAAAATAGTAGATAGGTTTTGTTCAATCAAATAAGATATGTCAGAAAATTCTTGAAAATTATGAAATCACCACTAAATGTAAATGTCCTCATGAAGATATAATGGATTACTATCAAAGTAAAAGTATCCTAGAGGAATAAAATTATCTGAAGTAAACAACAAAGAGGACATATCTAAGGATCTAGGATGTTAAATACCTAAAGAGGCAGTTTAAAAGAAACTTTGTACTTAGGGAACAAAAACATTGAGAATTCTTCAAAGACCATTTTATTTTTTGATAGGGATGTGTACAACACAGAAAGAAGGAGTGAAATGTGGAAAGTGGTGTGGAATATAAGAATCTTGAGTTTATTAAAAATGGAAATGCAGTGTTCATGGAAAAAATTATAAATATTAACTAAATAATAATGTGATGGCAAATGCAGATTTACTTAAAACACAATATGGTAGATTTGTCAAGAGCTTATCTCCATATTTAGTATTAAATCATTGTTTCTCTTTTACTCTATAGTAATTATCTTCAAGATTATAAAAGTGGTCTCATATTTACCCTAGGCCACACTGGACACCTGTTTCATAGAACTGACATGGCAGAATTCCTGCTGCCCAGTGCCTGGCTCTGTGCAATCATTCATGAGCTCCATGCCCAGCATAGCTTCACAGGTGTAGCAATTAGTGAACTCATAATGCAATTGAGACACACAGACTCAAAAGCTATTTTATTCATGGGTGAGGTCTCTTATCCTGGCAAAGAACTACATTTTGCATGCATCTTTTTCTATTTTGTTCACGTGTTTAAATTGATAAATCCAAAGTTACTTCTGTGATAGCTGTGGCAGAAGATTAACAGCTGTAGTTAAGTAATTAACAACATTCAATTAGAGTGGGAAAAATTACAGCCATCTAAACACTATATGAAAAGAACCAACCACTGTAAAGGCCTTTTGAACCTTAGCTCTTTAAGTAAAACAAACACAAGAAATATATAAAAACTTAATGTACAAAATGCCATCATGTAAAGAAAAAATTCTAACATTAACATTTTGGTATATGCCATAGTTTCTTTCCCTGTTGCATTTGCATTGATAAAATATCTTGCAATACAACTTAAAGGAGAAAGGATTTATTTTTTCTGACAGTTCAAGAGTTTAATCCATCCTGATGGGGAAGTTAAAATAGCAGGAGCTTGAAGGAGCTGGTCATTTTACATCCATAATTAGGAGCAGAAACAGTGAATATATGCTGAAGCTGAAGAAAGTGTGTATTCTGGAACTAGGGAAATAATCACAAGATGAGTTCTGGGACCCATTAGACCTCTGTGAGTTGGACTTTGGCTAAACTCCATTGAGCACCTAGCTTTTATAAGCTCCCACTTTAACTGGGGGGCTACAATTCATTTGAGGTCTCCTAGAGTCAATGTCAGTTTAGAATGGGTGTTAGGTCCTGAAAGAGCTCTTTCCCCCCCTAATATATAGGTAATACATAGCCTTATCCCTGTATAAGACTATAGTTTGCTTTGTGGAAAAAATAAGAGAAAGATTAATAGTAAAACTTTTCAGTATTCTGGCAAGGTCTTTCCTTGCATGAACCTGACCTCCCTTTATTGAAGGGGTTCTGGATAGGTACACTGGCTGAGGTCTGGAAACTGGTTGAGAAGATGTGATTCTCTGAACAAGATACTCATATCTATTTGTTCTAGAATTTTTCTGTATGTGCAGACAAACTAGGACTTAGTATACTTCCTATGTATTTTACTTTTGAAAGTACCATGATAAATTAACCAGACAGTAAGGTCTATAGAAATCAGACCATTATGAACATTGATTGGCCCATGCTATGCATTGTGCTAAGTATGCTCATACCGCTTTTTATGATTCAAGGCTGCTACTTGGCCCCTGCTACACTAGGATCCAATTAGACATATTACATTTAATTAACCTACTCAAGCAGCTGCCTCTCCTACTTTAAAGGTCTGGCGTACAAAGAAGAGCAATAGAAGACCTCTTCAAATATGCTGGTGCCTCTCTTGCCAATCTGTGTCATAGTTCCAGTAAGCTTATTCTTCTGAGCCCTCCCACTGTGGAGGATTAGCATAGCAAACCTGCTCCAGCAGTAACTGTTGAATAATGCAGATGGTAATATTCATGAACAATACAAAGCTAATCTATCAAGGAAATACACTGATTTACTAATGTTCTTTGACATTCCTATATTCATAATATTGTTTAAGCAAATGTAATTTTTCTGAAAAGCTTATGCTTTTCTAGATTTGGATATATCAACAATGTATGTATGTATGTATGTATGTATGTATATATGTACATATGTATGTACATATATATGCATAAATGCATGTATGTGTACCAAAAACCCTGAGTAACAAACCTCATTATATAAAGATATAATTATATCAAGATATAATTGCTATTAATACTTGGTGCCCTTCAAACATTTTTCATGTATGCATGCGATATAGACAATATGGAAGATGCGTCTGTTTATTTATTTATTATTTAATCTTTTTGTTTACTTTATCCCCCTGCTGGCCCACCCTCTGACTGTTCCACATCCCATACCCTCTCCCCCTGGTCTTTAAGGGGATGTCCTACCCCAATCCCACCAGACCTCGTCACTCCCTGGGGCCACAAGTCTCTCAAGTGTTAGGTGCATCTTCTGTGATTGAGTCCAGACCCAGCAGTCCTCTGCTGTATATGTGTTGGGGGCCTCATATCAATTGGTATGTGCTGCTTGGTTGGTGGCCCAGTATCTGAGAGATCTCGGGGGTTCAGGTCAGTTAAGACTGCTGGTCCTCCTAAAGGGTCGCCCTCCTCCTCAGTTTCTTCCAGTTTTTTCCTAATTCAACCACAGGGGTCACCAGCTTCTGTCTAATGGTTAGGTGTAAATATCTGCACCTGACTCTTTTAGCTGCTTTTTGGGCCTTTGAGAGGGCAGCCATGCTAGGCCCCCATTTGTAAGCACACCACAGCATCAGTAATAGTACCCGGCATTGGGACCTCCCCCTGAGCTGGATCTCAATTTGGGTCTGTCACTGGACCTCCTTTTCCTTGGGCTCTTCTCCATTTTTGTTCCTGCAGTTCTTTCAGACAGGAACAGTTCTGAGTCAGAGTTTTTAACTATGGGATGGCAACCCCATTCCTCCACATGATGCCCTCTCTTTTTACTGGAGGTGAATTCCACAAGTTCCCTCTCCCCATTGTAGGGTATTTCATCTAAGGTCCCTCCCTTTGAATTCTGAGAGTCTCTCACCTCCAAGGTCTCTGGTACATTCTAGATGGTCCCCCACCTCCTATCTCCCAAGATTGCCTGATTAGATTCTTTCTGCTGGCCCTCAGTGCTTCAGTCCTGCCCCCCTAATACCTGATCATGTTCCCTTCTTTCCCTCACTGTTGCCTCTCCCACCTGACCCAGGTCGCCCCCTCCTGCCTCCTCCTGTGATTGCTTTCTTCTCCCTCCCAAGTGGGATTTAGGCATCCTCCACTTGGGCCCTTCTGCTTGTTAGCCTTCTTGAGTTCTGTGTATTGTACCTCGGAAATTCTGTACTTTTTTGGCTAATATCCACTTATTAGTGAGTACATATCATGCATGTCCTTTTGGGTCTAAGTTACCTCACTCAGGATGATATTTTCTAGTTCCATCCATGTGCCTGCATAATGCAGGATGCCTTCATTCTTAGTAGCTGAATAGTATTCCACTGTGTAAATGAACCACATTTTCTTTATCCATTCTTCTGTTGTGGGACACCTGGATTGTTTCCAGCTTCTGGCTATCACAAATACGGCTTCTATGAACATAGTGGAACATGTGCCTCTATGGCATAGTAGGGCATCTTTTGGATATATTCCCAATAGTGGTATAGCTAGGTCTTCAGGTAGATCTATTTCAAATTTTCTGGGTTTTTTTTTTTTAAAGATTTATTTATTTATTATATGTAAGTACACTGTAGCTGTCTTCAGACACCCCCAGAAGAGGGCGTCAGATCTCATTACAGATGGTTCTGAGCCACCATGTGGTTGCTGAGATTTGAACTCAGGACCTTCAGAAGAGCAGTCAAGTGCTCTTAACTGCTGAGCCATCTCTCCAGCTCTATTTCAAATTTTCTGAGGAACCTCCAAATTGATTTCCAGAGTGATTGTACCAGTTTGCAATCCTACCAGCAATGGAGGAGTGTTTCTCTTTCTCCACATCCTTGTCAACATGTGCTGTCACCCGAATTTTTGATCTTAGCCACTCTGATTGGTGTAAGATGTAATATCAAGGTTGTTTTGATTTGCATTTCCCTGATGACTAAGGACTTTGAGCATTTCTTTAGGTGCTTCTCAGCCATTTGAGATTCCTCTGTTGTGGATTCTGTTTAGTTCTATACCCCATTTTTTGATTGGGTTGTTTGGTTTCTTGGTGGTTAGCTTCTTGAGTTCTTTATATATTTTGGATATTAGTCTTCTATCAGATGTGGGGTTACTGAAGACTTTTTCCAAATCTGTTGGTTGCTGATTTGTGGTATTGGTTCAAAGACAAATACGTTGATCAATGGAATATAATTGAAGACCCAGAAATAAAACCACACACTTGCAGACACTTGATCTTTGACAAAGAAGACAAAAATATACAATGGAAAAAAGAAAGCATCTTCAATAAATGGTGCTGGTCTAACTGGCAGTCTGTATGTAGAAAAATGAAAAAGATCCATATTTGTCACCGTGTACAAAGCTCAAGTCCAAGTGGATCAAGGACCTCAACACAAAACCAGGTACACTAAATCTAATAGAAGAGAAAGTGAGAAAGAGCCGCAAACCCATAGGCACAGGGGGGAAACTTCCTGAACTCCAGCAGCCCAAGCTCTAAGATCAAGAATTGATAAATGGGACCTCATGCAACCTCAGTTTTACAGAACTGGAAGGCTTCTGTAAGGCAAAGGAAGATGCATCTTTAAAAACATTTTTACTAGTTCTTTGAGAGTTTTATACAATGTATTTTGAACTTATTCACTTTCCTTCTCTTAACTCTCTCTCAGCTTTCCCATCCCTTCCCACCTAACCATGAGCTGGCATATTTTCCCCCACTGAGTCCAGTTTGTGTTACCCAGATAGTTTTGGGATTGGGCTTGCTCTGACGTGTGAGCAGCCAATCCGGTATCACTTTATTAAAGAAAATTGTCTCTTTCCCCCCAACCCAACACTATCAAATGCTAATTGCTTCATAGCTAGCAGTGGGTATCATGCCTATCTTCCTCACTCTATGCAGAGATTTTGGATGACTGGAGCTTCCAAAAGTCTTATGCATGCTATCACAATAGTTGTGAATTCATAAGTACATATGCCTTGTTGTGTCTGGAAAGCAGTTAGAATCATCCCCCACCTCTGGCTCGTACAGTCTTTCCAACCCTTCTTCTGCAAAGATTCCTGGGTCCTGAGCTAAGAGGTGCAATAGGAATCTCTAATTTGAAGCTGAGCACTCCATAGTCTTGTTCTCTGCGTTCCGACCAGTTAGAAGTATCATGTGTAAATTTCCATCTACTGCAAGAAGCTTCTCTGCTGACAGTTGAAAGATGTTCTATTTATAAGTAGGGCAATTTGTCACTAGGAGCCAATTTAATAATAAATCAATTTGGCAGAATAATAGTATTAGGTTCTTCCTTAGGGCCTATGACCTAATCACAGGGTTCTTTTTTTTATTTTAAAAATATTTTCAGTTCTCTTTATTGATAATATAATTGAGATATTTATTTTATAGATTTAAATTACCTTAAGATTGAGTGGGATAATTAGCTACAGTGTGGTCCAGAAATTAAAATATACAAAAGACCTTTATAAACAGAGTTATCCCCACTCCTGGTACATTTATAAATCACAAGATACATTTTTAAAGAAAGATTATAAAAATGAAACTAATTCAGCTGGGCGGTGGTGGTGCACACCTTTAATCGCAGCACTTGGGAAGCAGAGGTAAGCGGATTTCTGAGTTCAAGGCTGGCCTGGTCTACAGAGTGAGTTCCAGGACAGCCAGGGCTATACAGAGAAACCCTGTCTCAAAAAAACAAAAACAAAAACAAAACAAAACAAAACAAAAAATGAAACTAATTCATCCAATGCTTACCAATATATGACAAGAAATCTTTACATACATGAAAAGTGCAGAAATAAGATTTGAAGCTTAATTTTAATGTTTTAAAAAATCACATCAACTCTATACAAATCATTACATCTAGAGACAGCTTACTGCTTCTACTCCATGTGTCATGCTTACAACGAAAGAGAAAATTGTTCTGAACACAATGATTCGAATTCTTATATTCGAAACAACCTCTTTAAAATGTAACAATCAAAACATGTTTTATATTTATGCTTAGGACTATAACACAGTAAACTTACATTACATTGAAGTTACATGGAAGAATTTATATCTTGACATAATACCTTGGAAATATTGCTTCATCTAAATTGATGGTCCATTTAAATTTTCTAGTACACACCAAGTTATTTGAGACAAGCATCTACAATGCTACTCTCCTTTTAAGGACAAAGATATTTAATTTTTATTATCACTGCCTTTGAGAAATGCAGTGGTTTTTTTGTTTTGTTTTTTTTTTTTTTTAAACTCATGAAAATCAAAGTACATGATAATAGCCTTTGAACAAGACCTGGGACCTTCTTCATTTGTTGAATATCTCCTTTAAAATACAACACTAATTTTATTGAGAATGAAAGACAGCTGGGGATGTATTTCAGCATACACCTGGCTTTCTATCGGATCTCATCATGCCTGGCTTGTACGAGGCCCTAGATTCAATCTCCAAAGAGAGGAAAGAGAGAAAGAAAGAAAGAAAGAAAGAAAGAAAGAAAGAAAGAAAGAAAGAAAGAAAGAAAGAAAGAGGGAGGGAGGGAGGGAGGGAGGGAGGAAGGAAGGAAGGAAGGAAGGAAGGAAGGAAGGAAGGAAGGAAGGAAAAAAGTGCTTTTCAAACCAATGGAGGGAAAGGTGTCTTTATCAACTGGAGCAGAATTATGAGAAGAAACATAATAAGAACACTACTTTGTTGCTGCCTCTGTTTCACAGACATTAAATATTCAGTTCTCATTCTGCTGCAATGAAAGGACCTCAGCTCATTTTCTTAACATTACACAATGTTAGAAGGCTGGAGATGTAGTTCAGAGGTAGGGCGCTTATCTACCAAGATAGGCAAGAGAGACCCTGAGTTTACTCCCCAGAACAAGCAAAGATAGGGCAGAGTGGGAGAGGGAAATAATGAGTGGGGTTAGCAGGCTGGGGGTGTAGGCCATTGACATTGTGCAAATATGCAGTCAGCATGCATGAATGTGATTTCCCAACACCATCATAAAAAGGGAAAGGTCAGTGTCATAGCCTAGTGGGTACAACATGTGCTTAGCATGCAAAGGCCCTGGGTTTGATTCCAGCCCCTCCCCACACCT
Source organism: Montemys delectorum (assembly GCA_019843815.1). Taxonomy (NCBI): domain Eukaryota; kingdom Metazoa; phylum Chordata; class Mammalia; order Rodentia; family Muridae; genus Montemys; species Montemys delectorum. Next base: position 19,955 of record JADRCD010215328.1, read on the forward strand.
CAGTAACAACAATTAAAATGGAAAGCTTGGAATGCTATGGTAGGACTAATGGCAGTCTCTTGAACTCAAATGTGAACTTTCTTTTCCTTCCAAATAACACTTTAAAATAAGCAAACAGGTAGCCATAGTCTGCCCAAGATGGCTTTTCGGGGTTCTAAGGTATAATGTTTACCATTAAGAAGTATGTTAGAGCAGGCACGGTGGGCCATGCCTGGAATCTCAGTACTTGGGAGGCAGAGGCAAGAGGATTGCCTCTCCACAAAGAGAAGGTCTCTCCACTGTGAGTTCCAAACTGGCCAGGGTAACATATGGAGATCTCATCAAAAAGAAAAAAATGAATCATGCTAAGCATTTTTGATCTATGATTTAAAAACTGAAAGAAATCAAGTATTAAAATACCAGTGGTTCCTGTGTCAGGGCAAATGTCCCTTTCAAGTAATGTTTCCCACACAATTAAGGTATCATACATATATATGTGCACACACACACACACACACACACACACATCCTTCTGAGAATTTACTGAGGAAAATAACTACAAATCATAATTTTTTTCTTTTAGTTAAGGTGCAAAAATTGCTTCACAGTTTCATACATTGTGAAAGCCACAGCTTGAGAAGGAATACAGCAGATGTAGTTCAGAGTTAAACCATGATACAATCCTCTCCAAATCCCATGGTGTCCATAGACATACTTCATGGTATCCCACATGGTAAGGCCCTTCGAGAACTCCGTTAGGATTGCACCTAAATGCATTCTCTGACGAGTCACATCAAATGGGTAGGATATCATCTGTGCTATTGCTCCAACAACACCACCACCAAGGAGGTTTATGTGAGTTTTCGAAACTAAGACATTGGGGTTATTGGACGAAGGTTGACCAAGCTGGGTGGGAACATAGGAAAGCCCAAAACTCTTCAAGGTACCAAAGGTAAAAAAGGAAACACCTTCTTATGGAGCCATTCCTAAGATAGTAGACATCAGATCTCTGTAGAATTCAAGGAAACCAACTTCCTTGGCATAGATTGTCTTGAAAGCATGGGTGATCTCTGAATAGATAAGTCCTCCTTTTACTTCGGAGGCCAGGTGTACCCTGACCTCATCGAGAGGGTAAGTGCAGATAACTACTGTCATGCTCATCTTACTTGCCATGAATCCAGCCATTAATCTATGCACATGACCAGAAACTCCCAGCTTTGTAGTAATGAACGTTTTATAATGCTCAAAGGCCATGAACTGGATTGGACTGTAGAGAAAGATCCGAAGCATCATTGCACTGTTTTTTCCTTTATATAATCCAAGGTGGCCTTCCTTTTTGGGGAACAGCACGCAGTGCAGAAAATACCCTTAAATATTCTAAATGGTGGTTGTGAGCTTGTAATAAAACCTTCTTCACTCGATACAGGGGAGCAACTGTGGTTTTGGTACAGCATCCAGCAATACCTATAAGCCCAGGACTAGACTGTGGGGGGCGGAAATGAGAGCATCAGGAATTTAAAATCAGGCTCAGCCAATCAGGTTCCTTCTTCATGGGGATCTGGTGATGCAGTGGCTGCAAGAACAAAATCCTTGGTAGTGTATGCAAACCTGTTGTGTGCCTGTATTCTTGCGCTTGCCTTTCGCCATCTGCTGATCTCTTTGGTTAGATGTTCTTGCTGTCTCTGACTAGAGCTTGTTCCTCCTGTGGGTCTGTAAGCCTGTGTCAGTACTTCTGGGAGATCAGGTCTCCTCTGGTAAATCCCGGGCACAGATGGCTGTGGATCATTTGTCCATCCTGAGTCCTGGGGTCAGAGCACACCCTGGAGACAGGATCTCCACTTGCAGAAAAGATACAGAGAGGGCTGTGGGTCTGTTGTCCCTCCTAGGTGTGGTCTGAGGTAGAAATGATCCTGACCAGGCTGCCCTGCAACTTGTGAGGCCTGTGCCTCCTGGCTAGTCCCACCTTAGAAAGTTACCAGGGAGAAAATGGCGGATTTCACCAGGGTCCCTGGGTTAAAGCACTCCCTGAAGGCAGGCTCTGGCTCTCCACTTGCAAGGAAGGGGTATAGAAGGTTGCCGATCCACCGCTATCACTCGGAGGCTGAGAGAATCCTGTCCCTGCAGCCCTGGGCGACTTGTAAGGCCTGTGCCTCTCTGCTGGTCCCGCCTTAGACTACATAATTCTTTTCAATAGAGACATTAGCAGTATATCTTCTACTCATCTCTCGAAAGCTATTCCAAACCTTTGTCTGGGCTACCGAGGTTAATTTCCTTGTTTTGATTTATCCATGAAACAGCGTGCACTAGCAACTCTGGGAGGAAAGTGAGACAGTTTGTACTATGACTCTGTGAACTCACTGGGGCTTTCAGGGAATCCCACTGAGCCTCTCTCTGGGTCCCAGGGAGCTGTGCTTTCTCAAGGAATGCTGACATGACCCCACAGTCACTAGCTTCCAAACCATGTACTATTATTTGTAGTTTTAATTGCTCTGGAAAATAGTTCCTATAAGTGTCTTATCTAGTCCTTCCTGAGTCTCTTGACTTTCACGTCAATCAAGAAGAGGTTCTTAAAAATACAGTGAACAGCACAAGAATTGCCTAAAAAGGTTGTTAAAATACAAACTTCTAGGAATTGCCCTCCAGAGGTTCTGGTTCTCTATCTTGGAAGGACCAGAGATTTTATTCTTTAACAAGTTTCCAGATGGTGCTGGAGCTGTGGTTATAAGATCCACACTTTGAGAGTCACCACTCTGACATCCATTCATTATTTGAATCTGTTATCCACACAACAAACGATTTTTACCTTATACTGGTAATCCTGGCAGTTCTATCACCATACCTAAAACTTTACACATAGAAGCATTAGTTTCACGTAGACCACTTCCTGGTTTTCTAAGTAGAACATGGGTGCATGACTATTTAAAGGTCCTGGTCTTTACTGCTAAATTACTCATTAGAAAGTTTGCATGAATTTAGAGTTCTAACCAACTGATGAAGAAGCCTACAGAATAGAGAGAAAATGGTGACAATTATAGATCTCACAGAGGATTAGTGTCTAGAATGTACAAAACACTAAAACAAAGTGAAACAAAACTCGAAGTACAAGGGGAGAAAAACCAATTTAAAAGTGTGCTACAGAACTGAACAAAGAGTTCTCTGAAGAAAGAGTACAAATGGCTAAGACTTTGTTAATGTTCACCATTCTTAGCATCAGGGAAATATAAATTAAAACTACTTTGAGATTTTTACCTTACCCCAATCAGAATGGTAAGATCAAGAACACAAAAGGCAACAGATTCTAGAAAGGATGTAGGGAGAGCAGATTGGTATAGCCACTGTGAAAACTGGTGTGTCCAGGTGCTAATACTCCTCAAGCATTTGAAATGGATCTACCATATGACCCAAGAGACTATAGAGATACCTGCTCATCAATGTTCATATATACTCTTTCACAATAGCTAGAACATGAAAACAGTGTAGATGTCCTTTATCAAATGATGGGAAATAAAAATGTGGTATTATATACAATAGAATTTTATCAATCTGTAAAGGAAGATGAAATTATGAAATTTGTAGACAAATGAATGGATCTGGAAAACATGCTGAGTGAGGTAACCCAGTCCTCCAAAAGGTAAACATTATACGTTCTCATTCATGTGTGGATCTTAGCATTGAATCTTTATGTTTGTGTTTTTAACTTGGAGCACCTGTAAAATCCCAGAAACTAGAACGGAACCATTGGTGGAGATAAGAAAGAGATATCCTAAGCGGCATGGGGAACAGTAGAACATAGCAGATACAGGAGGGAAAGGGGGAATAATATGAAAAGAGGTTTAAGTAGGGAGAAGACTAGGACGTTAGGGTAGTGAAGAGGTAGATATGAGTATCACAGTCCCTAAGGATGTCTTTAAAAGTCATATGGAAATGTACTACTTTGTAAGACTTATACATTATACAAATACACATGTATTTATATTTAATTGGAGTTACTTTACATGATATACAATGGCCCTCTTTCAATGTCTAGTTGCCAAGTTAAAACCTTAATGTTAGGTGTGGGATGATTCCCTCAAGTTGTTGGTTATAAATATCCCTGAGATTTCCTGAACAACCATTGCTCTTGATTCCTGAAAATAACTTGATGATAAGACTCTATTACTAAGTAAATCACACATTTGAGTTACAAGACATGGAGAAATCAATTTCATAATTGAAAGGTGCTATCTAGGCTGTGAGGGAGCCCCCAGATATGAACATTTTATCTACAGTAAAGACCAGCCTGGCAAGACAGACCCTTGAATACAATAGTGGCATGAATATTGCTGGAGTGTCTAACTACTTCCTAGATGGATTTAAGGCTTACTTAGAGGAAACACGCATGTGTGGTACTATAATTATGCCCCAAAACTCTGTATGGGGAATCTCACAGGCTCCAAGGGTTAACTTAAAACTATACTCTGCTAAATTGATATAGAATAAAATTGTCCTAAAAATTCATATTTTTCTACCCACAGATTAGTTCAACCCTAAGACTTCATCAGAGAAAGTGTTTTATGTAGTGGACAGTGGTTAAGGCAGAAACACAACTGGCCTAAGTGCAGAAAGTGTATTTAGTGGAGTGCTCAGTCACAAATGAAGTATCTATAACTCTCACCCCAGTGCTCAGGGACCATCATGGAAGGAGGGTATAGAAATATTTTTAAGAGTCAGAAGACTGGGAGGACTGGAGCAAACAGTGTCATCTAGACATAAGAGGATCTCCACACTCATGAACTCATATTAGTTGCAGTTGCCTACACACGATTTGTACAAGACAAAGCTAGTCAACATTCTAACATGAAGGGAAAGTACCTCATGAGACTTTATTCCTAACTGAGGTGTTATTGACAGTTGATTTCTGAAACACGGAGAGTCCATTTTCCTTAAGGATATGGCTCCTGGAAAGTTAACCACACCCCAGTGTATGGCCTAAGACCCATTAGTATAGAGCAGCACAAATTAGACTTGGGTTATGTCTTAGAGTTTTACTGTTGTGAAAGGACACCACGACCAAAGCAAGTCTTATAAAGGACAACATTTAATTGGGAATGGCCTACAGGTTCAGAGGTTTAGTCCAATATCCTCAAGGCAGGAGTATGGCAGAATCCAGGGAGGCATGGTTCAGGAGGAACTAAGAATTCTGCATCTTCATCTGATGACTGCTAGCAGGATTCTGGCTTCCAGGCTGCTAGAATGAGAGTCTTAAAGTTCACAGTGACCCAACAGTGCCACTTCCTAGGCAAGCATATACAACCCCATCATTGGTTATTAAAAAAATATAAATGATATGATGTTGGGAGTGGTGTAGGGATCAATCTAGAAGAACAATTCTCAAAATGTGGGTCACAACCCATTTCGGAGTTAAATGATCCATGCACAGGAGTTGCCTAAGACCATTGGAAAGGACAGATATTTACATTACAATTTCTAACAGTAGCAAAATTACAATTATGAAGTAGCAATGAAAATAATTTGTGGTTGGGTGTCACCATAATGTGAGGAACTGTATTAAGGGTCATGGCATTAGGAAAGTTGAGAAACTGATCTTGGAGGAATGGAAGATGAATATGGTCAAAATACATTGGATGAAATCCTCAAACTTTAGTAAAAATATCAGATTAAAAATCCAAATGGATTACAGATTTAAATTTTAGACCTTAAATTCCAAAACTTCTAGAAAAATTGTAGGGAGTATACTTCAGGGTATATGCTCAGATAAGGATTTGGTGAATAGGCATCCAATCACCCAGGAAAAAAAATCAATAAGCAACAATGGGATTTCATGAAATTAAAACAAAACAAAACAAAACAAAAAAAAACCCTTCTCTACCATAGGGTTCTCACACAGATAAAAGACAGTATTTCCTTATATCTTTGCAAATACAGCATTTTATTATTTACTAAAATTCTTGCCTAATGGTAAGTGAGAAAATTAAACAATACTCTACAACATATTTTGGTAAGTAATGCAGTTAATGAATTTCATATCTGTTCTCATCCAGTATTTATGTGTTTGTAGTTAGTATCTTAATGATCACTGACATTTTGCTATGAATTTCTACTTGCCATTTGCTTTAAAATTTAAAATATTCTTTGTAAGCCTACAAAGAGATAACTCAGTAGGTAAAGGTGCTTGCTACCAAGTCATACCACACATATATATTGCATTCAATTCCTGGGAGATATATAATAATCAACTCCTGAAAGTTGCCCAGTGAGCTCTGCACATACACCATTGTAAGCACATGTCTTTGTATGTATGCATTTGCATACATAGACACATTCTAGACAGACATGATACATGATAGATAGATAATTACAATTTTAAAGAAACTGTTTATAAAGGATACCAATGTTTGCTATTTATACATGCACAAATGTATTTCTCTGAATTTTATTTGCCTTTGGATTTTATTTTTCATAGTAAGACTTTTTTTCATTTTTGGGTCAGAGCTTTGAATCCTTACTCTGGTATTAGGTTTTGAATTTTATGGTTCGGAAAGTGAAAGTTGTCCTCACTGTGACTAAGCTATGACCATTCTTCAAAGGAGCACCTTAGGGAGGAATAATTTATTTCGGCTCCCCAAATAAGAGGACATAGTACACTAGTTATTGTGGTCATGGCATGGTAGTAAAGAAGATTGTGTTTGTGACAGTGGGGTACAAATGGCCATCTTCCCAAAAGCAATCTACAGATGCAATGCAATCCCCATCACAATTCCAACTAAATTCTTCAGAGATAGAAAGAGCAGTTCTCAACTTCATCTGGAATAACAAAAAGCCTAGGATATAGAAAACTATTCTCAACAATAAGAGAACTTATGGGGGAGTCACCATCTCTGACCTCAAGCTACAGAACAATAGTGATGAAAACTGCAGGGTATTAGTACAGAGACAGGCAGGTAGATCAATGGAATAGAATTGAAGACCCAGAAATGACCCCACACATGTATGGTCACTTGATCTTTGACAAAGGAGCCAAAACCATCCAGTGGAAAAAAGACAGCATTTTCTTTCTCTTTCCCATTCTTTCTTTCTTTCTTCTTTCCTTTCTTTCCTTCTTAATTTCTTTCTTTCTTTCTTTCTTTCTTTTTACTATTTTCTTTTCTTTTATTGGATATTTTCCTTATTTACATTTCAAATGTTATCCCCTTTCCCAATTTCCACCCCAGAAACCCCCTATCTCATTCCCCTCCCCCTCCTTCAGCTTCTATGAGAGGGCTCCCCCACCTACCCACGCACCCACTCCCACCTCTCTGCCCTGGCATTCCCCTAAACTGTGGCATCAAGCCTTCACAGGTGCAAGGGCCTCTCCTCCCATTGATGCCCATCAGGGTCATCCTCTGCTACATATGCAGCTGGAGCCATAGGTCCTTCCATGTGTACTCTTTGGTTGGTGGTTTAGTCCCTGGGAGCTCTAGGAGGTCTGGTTGGTTCATATTATTGTTCTTCCTATAGGGTTGCAAACCTCTTCAGCTCCTTCAGTCCTTTCTCTAACTCCTCCGTTGGGGACCCCATGCTCAGTTCAGTGGTTGACTGTGAGCATCCATCTCTGTGTTTGTCAGGCTCTGGCAGGGCCTCTCAGGAAACAGCTATATTAGTCTCCTGTCAGCAAACTCTTCTTGGCCTCTGCAATGGTGCTGGATTTGGTGACTATATGGTATGGATTTCCAGGTGGGGCAGTCTCTGGATGGCAGTGGGAGAGGGGAAACTGAGCGTAGCCACTAGATGCCAGGGACCCAAGAGGTTTGGAGGACCCAACAGGGATGACATTAGCCAAAATATCCAATAAAGGGAAGATAGACTCTGTAGACCATATCCAGTGAATAGGCACAGCCCCTAGATGAGGGATGGGGCCACCTACCCATCTTGAAAATATTAATCTGTAATTGCTCCTGTCAAAAGGAAATGCTGGGACAAAGGGTAGAACAGAGACTGGAGGAAAGGCCATTCAGAGACTGCCCCACCTGGGGATCCACCCCATCTTCAGACACCAAACCCAGACACTATTGCTGATGTCAAGGAGTGCTTGCTGATAGGAGGCTGGTATAGCTATTCCCTGAGAAGCTCCGCTAGAGCCTGACCAATTTGGATACAGATATAGGAAGCCAACCATCAGACTGAGTTCAGGAACCCCCAATGGAGGAGTTAAGGGAAGAATTGAAGGAGCTAAAGGAGTTTACAACTTCATAGGAAGAACAACAATATCAACCACCCAGACCTCCCAGAGCTCCCAGGGACTAAACCACCAACCAAAGAGGACATGTGGAGGGACCCATGGCTCCAGCTGCATATGCAGCAGAGGATTTTCTTATCTGGCACCAATGGGAGGGGGGCCCCTTAGTCCTGTGGAGGCTCAATAATCCAGGGTAGAGGAATGCTAGGGTGCTGAGGCAGGTGGGTGGATGCGTGGGAGAGCACCCTCATAGAGGCAGGGGGAGGGAGGGGCTAGGGGTTTTGTGGAGGGGAAATTGGGAAGGGGGATAACATTTGAAATGTAAATAAATAAAATAACCAATAAAAGAAAAGAAAAATGGGTGGCTAGCTACTTTACACTGGCAAATCTGGAGGTAGTGACCATGAGCTGGGAATGACTGAGCTATTATCCACAAATCCTTCCCTGTAGAGTAACTCAATTTTTTTACTTAGGAAACAACTTCCCAAAACAGCACACAATCTGAGGCCCAAGTGTTCAGACATAAGAGACTATAGGTGAATATTTAATATTCAAACCATAATAGAAAGTTTCATCTACCTTGTGTATCTACAGATTCTACTGTCTTTGAGTCAACCAACCACGAATTTAAAATATTCAAAAATGAAAATAGTAAGCCCACTGAGTTTTTATAGTTTTTATTATGACCATTCTCTAAACAAAACAGAATGGTAACTATTCAAATAGCATTTACCTTGATATTAAACCATTTAGAGATGCTATGTCCAGAAAGGGTATGCATATAATGTATGCAAACCCTGTTTTTACAGTATGCAAGCAGAATTAAACACAATATTTAAGGATTTTAGTGATCCAATGCATCTAGAAATCAGCATCCCCTCATTTGCTGAAGGACAACTATGGTATGTTTCCTGGTATTATTTGCTGAATCGCTCCTGCATTGGCTTAAGAATTCCATTTTTGTCAGTTCCATGTTTACACATGTTTGTTTCAGGAATATTTATGGCACAACAGCATATTGTTGCATCTTTATTGGTCTATTAAACTCCACGCTAGAACCGCAGTGTTTACTGTTATCAGTTAATATACCTTTAATGAATCTCATTTTTCATTTCCTCCCAAATTCTTTTTTTAAAGATTTATTTATTTTATGTGTATGTGTACACTGTAGCTGTACAGATGGCCATGAACCATAATGTGGTTGCTTGGAATTGAACTCAGGACGCCCCGCTCGCTCCAGCCCCCGGTCACTCCGGCCCCGCTTGCTCTGGAGTAATACACTGTAGCTGTCTTCAGACACACCAGAAGAGGGCGTCCAATCTCATTACGGGTAGTTGTGAGCCACCGTGTGGTTGCTGGGATCGGAACTCAGTACCTTCGGAAGAGCAGTCAGTGTTCCTACCAGCTGAGCCATCTCGCCAGCCCCCATCCCAAATTCTTAAGTAGCAACAAAGACTACTTCCTAATAAAATAGTTATTGAGCCTAGTTCTTTCAGAACAGCCTATAAGGTATGGGTTCATTGCATCCGAGGCACAGGAGTTTTCGCCTGTGGAATTTAGTACTTCAACCATTTGAAGCCTCAGAGCTCCACTATGCCCACTTGTTATTTACTATTTATTTTTTATAATTTATTTATATCTAATTTTGAAAAGATTAAGACAATGAACTATCTAATGAAAAGTATGCAAAACATAGCATTGTGAGACATTGCTACACATTTCCTTTTTCTATGAGTTGAGCTAAAGATGTCAAGAAGTGCCCACTGGGAATCAGTACCCAGAGGCATTTGGAATCAAGAGGGTTCCGGGTATTCTCTGGACGGAGGCTACACGTGTTTATGAGCTGCCCGGTGCCTGTGCCGTGTGCCCCCTGGCAAGGATAGACATGTTGCTGATTCCTTCCCTTGCAGGGGTCAGTAGCTTAGGCACTGCCCTTGATGTACTGGGAGTGCACAGAGTCAAAGTGGAGTAGACTTGGCTGAACTGTTCATGCTACAACTAGAAAAGCAGTGTCAAGTGCACAGCTGGACCAGATTTGTATATTATTCAGAGCACTGTCTTGTTACTTTACAGGTCCTTACAGCTTGAACTCAGTTGTTAGGGAGTACATTAAGAGTGGAAGGCTGTGATTAAAAGCAGAATCATTCAGTCTTTGGCTCTAGTTGGGGAATTTGCCCTTGTCTTTTATTTATAACTGCTCAATAGCTTCAGGACCTTTGAACTTTTGGAGAAAGACCAGAGGGTCCACTTCTTTAATGTTTAGTTTCAAGGACTTAGTCAATTAATAAGAGAAAAAAAGGAAATAACTAAAATGTATCATCACTTTTACTAAATGTCATCAATGCATTTTTAAAATTTTGTAAGGTATTTGTGTTAGCATCACCGAGTGCCTGCACCTGTAGATAGACAGGACCACAGATCTGTTACCATGGTTGCGGAGAAATAGGAACACTCCTTCATTGCTGGTGGGATTGCAAACTGGTATAACCACTCTGGAAATCAGTGTGGCGGTTCCTCCAGAAATTGGACATAGTTCTACCAGAGGACCCAGCCATACCACTCCTGGGCATATACCCACAAGATGCTCCATCATGTAATAAGGACACATGCTCCACCATGTTCATAGCAGCCTTATTTATAATAGCCAGAAACTGGAAACAACCCAGATGTCCCTCAACAGAGGAATGGATACAGAAAGTGTGGTACATCTACACAATGGAGTACTACTCAGCTATTAAAAACAATGAATTTATGAAATTCTTAGGGAAATGGATGGATCTGGAGAGTATCATCCTGAGTGAGGTAACCCAATCACAAAAGATGACACATGGTATGCATTCTCTGATAAGTGGTTATTAGCCCAGAAGTTTGGAATATAAGAAGAATGACCCACAAACCACAAGAAACTTAAGAAGAAGGAAGACCAAAATGTGGACATTTCATTCCTTCTTAAAAAGGGGAACCAAACACACACAGAAAGAGTGGCAGAGATTAACTATGGAGCAGAGACTGAAGGATGGACAAGCATATAGCTATCTCCTGAGAGGCTCTTACAATACCTGACTAATACAGATGT
>JADRCD010215329.1:0-20129 GCA_019843815.1 Montemys delectorum
TTAGAGAAAGGTTCTATGGAGCTGAAGGGTTTGCAGCCCCTTAGGACGAACAACAATTACTAACTAGTACCCTCAGAGCTCCCAGGGACCCAACCACCAATCAAGGACTATACAGGGTGGGATTGAATGTTCTCGCAGCAGGTATATAGTAGAGGATTGCAAATTCGATCATCAATAGGAGTAAAGGACCTCGGCCTTGTGAAGGTTCTGTGCCCCAGTGTAGGGGAATGCCAGGGCCAATAAGTGGGAGAGGGTGGGGTGGCAGGCATGGGGAGGGGGGAGGCAAAAGGGGTTTGTTCTTGTTTTTGTTTGTTTGTTTGTTTGTTTGTTTTGGAGGGGAAAATGAGAAAGGGAAAATGTACATGTAAATAAAGAAAATACCTAATTAAAAATAAATAAATAAATAAATAAATAAATAAATAAATAAAACAAAAAACAAAAAACAAAAAACCTGGGCCTAAGGGAACAGGCTTGCTGTGTGTAGGACTTAACAAAATCACAAGCCATACAGCTGGCCTGAGACTCCCCTCTCCTTGTTCCTCGTGGCCTTTGCCAGTGCACAGGAGCTGGCACCCAGAGCATCAGGCTCGTTTCTTTAGTGGCTAGGAGAAAAAATGATGACAGCTTGCAGCACTGACTTTAATATTGAAGGAGGTAGGCACTTCACTAGCACCTTTCATTGGTTGTGAAATAGAAGTTATTGCTCACAGATTTACTCCCCAGGCTGCCGGGGAGCTCTTTGAAGAAAGCTCAGAGTGGTTAGCAGAGCCAACATCAGTTCATCAAAAGTCATTCATGCCTCCTCCCCCACACACATTTTCTTTGTTAGTGGGGCTCCTTAGCCAGCAGAAGCCATGGCGTGACTTGACTGGAGGCAGCCTGTTGACAAAGTCTGTCACTACATCTGCTAGGTAAGATGGGGGGACCTATATCTGGAGTATCTTCAGGGGGAGCCAACTTTCTGCATACCTGAGATGGAAGGGCTATGTGTCTGTCATTCTGTGTGCTCTGTCCTGGGGACACAGCTGGCAGGCCTAAGAATGACAGGGATACTGTAGAGCCAGGAGAATGGCTGATAAAACATCCTGAGGGCTGAAAGGTTTTTAAAAAAAAATTAGACCCAAGGATAAAAAGCAGGGATCCAACCAAGAAGAGTGACTCTTACAGGGATAAAATGCAAGGCTTGGCTTCAGTCAAGCAAATAGGTAAGGCAAGGCCTGGCACTCGAGAGGCAGAGGCAGGTAGATCTCTGAGTTCAAGGCCAGCCCCGTCTACAGAGCAAGTTCTAAGACAGCCAGGGTTACACAGAGAAACTCTGTCTCAAACAAAACAAAACAAAACAAAACAACCACAAAGCCATCTGTGGTGTTGAGTTGCTGGCTATTTCGATCACGCATCCACAGCCTAAGCCCGCTTTAGTATCCTCAGATCCAGAGGGGAAACTCCTCTGCCTTTTTCCTGGGCAGCCTTATTTTCTGAGGTCCAGTGAAGATCCTTCAGCAGAAGAACAAGCTCAGCCCAGCTATTGGATGGCTGTTCCTGAAGCTGAGGACTAACAGACTTGGTCAGAATGATTCTAGGAGGGACCAGAACCCACGGGAGGTAGTGCCAGGTGATCTAAGGAAGAGAGTGACTGGGCACATCAAGGGAGCCAGGGGTATTCAGACCCTGGGAGTTCAGCTCTAAGGGCAAGGGTAAGCCTAGGCTAGCAGAACCACCTAGCACAGGGCTTGGGAAACTACTAACTAGGGTAAGATTGGATGGATTCCCTGCCCTGTTTGTGCCCATGAGTTTTACAGCACACACCTACACACTTTGGTCTTTATTCCTGTGGAAACTGGCGTTCCCATAACAGTGCTGAACAGCTTCAAAGTCTCTGGGGTTGGCAAGCTGGAAATATTTGCTACCTGGTACTTGAATAAAAATGTCTACCCATGGCCTAATATGGTCCCCAAACACTTCGGCCACTAAAGCTCTCTGTAAGCTTCTGGAGACACAGAATGCGACCCAGACATAAGCAGAGCTCTTGAAGGGTGGGTATCTGGGGGAGGAGGGAGTTCTACTCATCCTTCTCCTCGCTTCTACCCTAGGCTAGGGAGAAGACAGGAAGGGGATATCTGGAACAGTCCAGAATACCCACAAGCCTTTGCTGACAGCTAGGTCCTGGGATGTGGGTCGGTTGTCTGTTGTGTTATTTTCCTCATTTCAATGTTTCCGTCTTCTCTGGTTATGGATGGCGCAAGTATGGAGTTCTTAAAATTCCCTTGGTTGTGGGAGAAAGAAGGTGCCCATGGCTTGGGGGGCCTGGGTCACCCACGTCAAGCCTTTCAGTCACAGGAGGCGTCTAGGCAGTCAACAGCCTCAGCGTCCCCAAGTGCAGGAAGGGGAGTTGAAGGTGCTTTTCTGACTCCCTGGGCCTTCAGGAGCCCACTACCTCCCTACAGTGATGGCTAACCGCTTCTTCAAACCCCAATCTACCGTGGGAGAGCGACTGCTTCCTAGGATGCCCAAAGCCACTAGAATAGTATGAAGCCTTTCCTCTCTGCCTTGAATGACAGCTTCCCCTGTCACTAAGGAGACCTTCCCCTGTCCTAGGTAGGACTGAGATGGAGTCTACCAACTGTCCAGGAAGAGTGACTCAGGGGAGGAACAGGAACAAGCTTGTCTCTAAGACACTTGCAGCAGGCTCACTGCCTGGCCTCCTTGTTGAACAAGAAAAATGGCTGCATAGTTACCAAGGGCCAAGAAGGTGGGAAGGAGCCAGCATACTTAGCCTACTCCTCTTGGAGGCCTAGGTGTTTTCAATTCACCTGACTTGCCCACAACACAGATGCTCTGTAGTTATAATTTCAACCCTAGTAAGCCCTTAGAAAAGACACACAATCCAGAGCTTTTATTTATAAGCCATATGGCTAGATTGGGCGGAGCTATACTAACTTATTCCCCAGCTATAAGGCCCCTTGTTTCTTGCTGTTTCTTCTGGCCATACGGTTCTGATCCATGGCAGCTTCCTCTCCCCATATCTCCCTTCTCTTCCTTCCTCCCCATCTCTACCTGCCACCCCTCCTCTCTTGAACCTCTAGTCCCACCTTTCTTCCTCCCCTGCCCAATCACAGGCTCTAATCTTCTATTGACCAGTTACACTGGGGAGAAAAGTTCACATGGCATCCCTTGAATACATGAGATTCTATCTGCTTGTGGAGGTGGGGTGGGCAACCACATTTTGAGGAACCAGTATTAGCAGCGGTAGAATACAAGCCGTGTCAGACCCACCCACTACAACGCTCTAAGAACCAAAGAATGGACAGCCCAGGTCAAGAGCTGGTGCCTCGAGAGGGGCTGTCTCTTGTGCCACTGCAATTGAGATGCTTGCTCCACCGGCCTTAGAGTTCTGGCCTTCCCTGACACTCAGTGCAGCAGCTGGGCGCCTACAATCATCCCTCCAGGTTTATATCTCTCCTTTCCTATACCATGACTTTAAGAGGGTCCACCTCAAACCAAATTTGCTTTCAGTCTACTCATCTGTTTGGGACTGCCTTTCTTTCAGTCGAGTTAATAGCATGCATGTGTTTTGTGATGTTTTCCTCTCTTTGTTTGTTTGTTTTTCTCCACCCACTCACTTCAATACACACTCTCCCTTTACTCTTTGTGAATACCTTATCTCAGCTCTCCAGCCAATTGCCACTCTACCCGTGTCTCCTCATGTGCATGCTCATCCCCCACATCCTTACCCACACACTTCTTCCCACATATGTGTTCGCTTCACCCTCCTTCTTCCTTCCCAGGTACTCCCACCTCCTCACAATCCCCCTACCTCCCCTACCTCCCTTGCGTCTACACACTCCTGCTTCCACTACCCATCTCCACATACACAGCCTCTTCTCTTCTCCATGCCCAGCCACCTCTCTACCTCATCCAATGTCTGCATGTAGAGAAGCTCTGCCATGCACACACCTACATGTTACAGGCACACTAGGGCCACCTGCATACCATGCGCCCGTCCCTCATTTCCCATGGCTTCTGGCACCTCCACTTCACGCCACAGCTGGGTATTTACCACAGAGCTACCGGAGCTCAGGCTCCAGAGTGATTCTGTCTGAGGCCTGGGCCTGGGCCACTTCCAGGTTTAGGAGATGGACTTAGCTCTGGAGGCTGAGAACTGAGGGAGGAAGAGTTGACGTTACCCTGGATCCCAAGGCCCTGCTTTCCATGTTTTGCATCTACTCATCTTCCTGGGGACATCACTGAGCGCACAGCCTAGGGACCAGCAGCCTCAGACATCAAGGGCTAGGAAGGGCTTCTTCCCTTTCTTTTCTTGATTGCTCCCAAAATACAACACTTCCCCTCCTCATTTCCTGCTCAGCCTTCAAGAAACTTCCTGCCTGGCAACCATTGTCTGCCAGGCTGACTTCCGAAAGGGCTAGACAGAATCTTTCACAAGGTTACACCTAGTCCTTCAAAACACTGATTTCCAAAAGTCCCCTCCCTTCTCTCCTAGGGGAACTGGTCTCACACTGGCTTGTTTCCCATCCACGAAAGCCTCTCTGTACCTTCTAGACATGGGCTTGGACAGAGGCTCTGGCTGGGTAGCTAGTCTCTTCTCTAAAGGCGCCAAGGCACATTTCCGGACCCCACTGACATTTGGAAAATCTAAACATCCATAAATGTCTGCATGGACTCTTTTAAATTGGCAATTAGTTGTAAAGGTCTTTGTGATTTCCCACAACATCCAGCTTTTCTTCAGTTTTTTCCCCCTGCCTCTGAGGATCATAGTTCCCCTTCATTTCCCATGGTCATTTCTGGAGCAGCTTTGCTCCAAGGGGGAAGAAACCAGCAAATACTCATGAGGAGAGGAGTGGAGCAGATACTGATCAATAACAGATTTCAAATGCCACAGCAAGGCAAGCAAATAGAAGTTTCCCCGGTAGCCACCGTGAGCCACGCTCTTAACGTTTATTTTTTATTCCGGGAACACAGAGTGGGAAGGTATGGTTGCTCCCATTTTACTGATAAGGTTCAGAAAATGAGGAGCCCCCCCTCCCCCCCGCCAAGAAGAGTTGGCGAGTGAGCGGCTGAGATGGGGTGTGAGTGTCAAAGTCCACGCTCCGCCTACCAATGTGAGCGAGGATTTAATCCTTCCCTACGCTGTGACTTTAAGAGGCTCCATATCAAACTTCATTGAGCCTGCTCTGGGAACCAGTCAGAACAGCAGCCCAAGTTCTCCTCCATATATGCTCAAATGAGGGTGTACTGGGGAACGTAGCATGAAGACTGAACTGTGGGCTGTCCCCGGCACCCACCCAACATGAAGACTAGAGATCACCTGCAGGTCCTCCCACGCTATTCAGGCCCCAGCAAAGCACTTGTCAAAGGACACAATGTGTGTTCCTACTGGGGATTCTGAGTGGCTACCTGTTCACTCAGTTTCCTATAAGCCCTTTCCACACTACCACAAGAACAAGAGCCACCACGTCACCATCACTGCCTATGCCAGCCACTGGGCTAAATGCAAGGGCATGGGCCTCTGTGGCCACCGTAGCCTTATGGGGAGGTGTTTCTCTTTTAGATCCTCCAACGGTACTGAGACTTAAAGCAAGGATAAACGGCCCAAGGCTGTAGTTTCCATTAGACTGTCTCAATGGCCAGTCTCAGCCCTAGGACCTGCCTGGCTCCAGAAGACAGTTCAGACAGGAGGACGTTTGGGTGTCACATGTCACATCTAAAGAAATATGTCGCCCCTACTCTGATGACCTTGCATAATTCAAAGTTGAAGTTCCCATAAGAACACATTGGAAGTGGAGTCACATTCGCAATGTCTTCCCTGAAATGAGACTTGATGAATATTTTTATCTGAACATATTAACACATCATACTTCCCCCACTGCGTCGGCACCTAGTACACAGCCCAACCAAAGCACACAGAGTGAGTGACTCCTGGGCTAAGGTCCTCCTCCTCTTATTGCCTGGCACTAGAAAGGTGCCCCGAAGGCAGTTTACCCATGAACACTTCCAGCTGTTGCTTGAATTTCAATCAAAGCAAGTGCTACCCTGTTGTGGCAACCAGAAGGTGCACAGGCAGGAGCCACGACAGCCCAGTCTCTTCTCCCAGCCCGTGCCCACTGTGGTCCTGTCAGGCAAGCCATGCTCTTTCTAGTAGTCTCTCAGCCGATTTGGGGCCGGAGCATCCTCGTTAAGACTGTGCTGGTCTGGACTCCCTGTGACCTGAGCTTTGTGGTAAAGTCCAACTCAATCTGAATAGCTATCCCTAATAAGGAGCAGAGTGAGGCCATCGCTAACTTCCCTCCCGTGGCTACATTGTGCAAAGCAAATGCCATGGGCTGTGGGCCCAGGCCGTGGGGAGCCGACCAGCCTGGTGTGTGGTGTCTGGCAAAGTGCCCTCCCCTCAGCCTGGCCCCAGTGCTTCAGGATCCCTTGCTGATCTCATTAGCCCCGTCTTCATGCATCAAAAAGGTCAGGTTCTGATTCTCCCTCAGAGCTTGTTTTCGATGCCTCGTCCAGATAGAGGGGAGAAAGGACAGGGGAGAAAGGACAGGGCAGAACCCACAGGTTTGGGTCTGACTTCGTTCTTGGCTCTCCTAAAGCAAGGCTCAGCGTTTAAACAGTCAAGCACTGCGACACACCTATGCAAATGACTAGTGCCCCAGGAGGAAGGGGGGACAGTTCCAGAACCTTGCAGACACTTCATCTGTAGACCCTCCACCCACCCCTGCTTCTAACCCTCCCCACTCCACACTCCCCACCCCCATTCAAACCAACTACCGATCTCCAGCACAGGCCTCACAACCCATAGAGGAATTTCCTCAGCCATTCTAAATGATTCACCTCTGGCACTTACGTCTACTTTTAGAAGAACTTGGTGTTCAAGTAAACAGGAATCAGTTCCTTGCTGCTCAGCATATTCCTGGGTGGCTCACCCATCCTCAACCAACAGCACACAGCTCTACTGCAGTGAAAGAAGGATGAACTTTTGCAGTGTGGGCCCTCACTGCCGCTCATCATGAAGCCATAACCTCCCCCCACTTCTCTCAAGATGGGCAAATTCATCCCGAGCTAGCAAGTTGATACAAAGTTATCTTCAAAGCAGCAGGGATCCTTGAGCGCTAAGTCCACGTGAGGATGTAAAACGGGATGCTGCCCTGTGGGGCCATGCCGCCAGACAGAAAACCTAGTAAGGTGGAGTGGATTCAGGAACCCCCGCAATTATCATTAACTGAGAACTGTAGGTGTTTAAATCTACTAACGATCAGGTTCCTGTTTTGGAACATGACACCCTATGGAGAGGACTATGACAATCAGTCATGCAGGGACAACACCTGAAGCCCTTCCACACGCAGATGAGGGAGGCATCCCTAACACCAAGCCAATAGAAAGCATCTGCCTTTAGATCCCATCCCACCCCAAAATGTTTATAAGATCCTTTGTACAAGGAATAAAGGGAACGAGTTATTTCACTAAAGATCATCTGAGAGAGCCTGTTTCACTGAGTTGTAACACTCCAGGGAAGACAAAATTTTCTCTCCTGTAGCTTTTGTCCCGGGAAGCTGCTCAAGTCTACCTCAGTCACTTCCTGCTCGGTGACCCCCGACCTTGGCTCCTAGATGGCCCCTGTGTCCTGCCTCCTGCCACTGACCCCAGGGCAGTGTCAGCTGTGGAAGAGGCCTGGCAGCCTGCCTTACCCTGGCTCCCTCTCAGAGAGCTGCAACTCTTTGGTCTCTTCGGCTGATCCAGCAGGACCAGAGCCCTGCAAATGCCCACAGAGAGCACCCGGTACACAAACTGGCACTAGTCCAGATCCACTCCCAATCTGCCCACATAGAACTTACGTAGGGGGAAAGTCCCACAACAGTTTGCTCCAGGGTCACATGATAGAACAGACAAAGGAAGGACCCACAATGAACATGAGCAAGCGGGCACAACGAAGGGGACGAGGCCACATTCTTAAAGCTTGAGCTGCTGGAGCAATACTAAAAAGACTACATACATAAATATATTTAAATAATTGAAGACATCAAAGAAACATATCTATGTGTACATATACCAGTAAAAAAGCATTAAGAAATCACAAAATTGGGGCTGAAATTTTTGAAAATAAATCCTATCTCCTAGAAATTACCAAAACAGAGAGAGCTCTTTAATTTTACATCATGGAAGGGTTTGATTCTGATTTACAAAGCTAGAGAGAAACTCACAGAATGGGAAGGCAGACTTCAAGGAAATCACTAAGAAGATGATTCAGAGGGACAGACAACCCACTGAAGCTGCAGTGAGGTTGAGATGAGGGTGGCTGACACATATATCCACACAAAAGTTCCAGAGAGAAGGATGAAAAAAGTCAGGAGCATTTTTGACTGACAAGATTTTAGAATTAAATAAAAATTTCAGTTATATATCCCAACAACCCCTACCCCACCCTCCACTTCCAAAAAAACAAACCTGAAATCCCAGACAGATACAGATTAGCCCACATTCAAACGTGTTATGGTAGCAAAAAGATGAGAAGAGAGATCAACTAGAGTGACTAAAACCAGGAGACCTAAAAATAAAGGGCTGATAATTAGACAGATGGAGAAGGTCCATTAAGAAATGCCAAAAGACAAAGATGTGCTGTCTTCAAAGTTCTGAGCCGGGATAACTACTCATTCCATAGTTGATTGAGGCTAAACCAACTAGAGAGCAAGGGCCAAAGGAAGATATTTTCTGACATTTTATCACTTCAAGGGCTCATCAAAGTAACAACAAAAGATCTGTCTCAGGAAAAGGGAAACATTGTAGCAACAAAGTTTGTTACACCCCTCCCCCCAACACAGAAACCCATACCCTTATGGGTAAATATTAATAGCCTGAGCAGGGTGGGGGAGGGTAAGCTAGGAGTGTCCACAGGACTGGGCAGCAATGATGGACAGTGGGCATTAAGGTATCCAGGGACTATGTATTCATCAGCTTAGAGCCTGGTCAATCATCAGTCAGTGTTGAACACAGGGCAGCAGCAAGCCAAATTATTTAAGAGTGAGAGGATTACACATAATAGGCGTGCCAGGTGATTATGGATTTAATGCAGTCACAGTCAAAATTCCAGAAAACTATTTTTCTTTTGAATATAAACAATTAGATTCCAAAGTATATAAATATATATATGTTATATATATGTTTATTTAAAAAGTATATATATATATATATGTGTGTGTGTGTGTGTGTGTGTGTGTGTGTGTGTTTAATAAAACACTGGAGAGGGAGGAGCCTGTAGTACTGGCAAAGGGGACACCCAGATCCATGGGATTGGAAAAGAAGTCCAGATATGAACACACAGACACAGCCAAGTCTGTTCTCTGTGTTGGTGGTAGAACTCAGGGTCTAGTGCATTTTGGGCCAGCTTTCTACCACTGACCTGCAGCCTTAGCCCAAGGCAATTTATTTGCTATAGTGGTACAAAATTATAGTATGGTGAAAAGACAGTTTTTGCAATAAACTGTGCTGAAAAAGTGACATTCAAACAGAAAAGGGAAAACTTGAGCATTTATAAATAAATGGTTAACTCAAAACAGATTGTAAGTCTACATGCAAATATAAAAAAATGGAGACACCCCATGGAAGTGCGTAGAAAATCTCTCTCTTGGGGTTAGGCAGAGGTCTTAAGTGGACTATCAAAAGAAGGAGTCGTGGAAGTTAAAAATAAGGAAAAATTGAATTTTGTCAAAATTACAACCTCTTTCTGTTCTGGAAGTGATCTATAGTCTGTTAAAAAGAATGTGCATGATGAGTTAGAGACTGGGAGGAAATATTTGTAAAGCTTATATCAACAAAGAGCTATCTACAATTTGTATAAAGTCTCAAACTAAACAATTTAAAGCAACAACAATTTACAATCAGTTAATGGGTTGGTTAATGAGTTGGTAGGGAAGAGAGCAACATTTTCTTCAGTGGGGATACCCCTGGTAAGGTGCTCATGGTCTTCTAAACCCCTCATTTACACTCCTTTAATCAACCCTAGTGAAATTCACACACACACACACACACACACACACACACACACACAAATGAGAAACAGTAGAAAAGAAACAGGATTAGTAAGGGTGGGAGAAAGAACATGAATATGATCAATATACATCATGCATGTGTATGGAAATGTCCCAATGAAACATATTACATATTAATATGTGCTAATTAAAATAATTTAAAAATGAGATGTAAATAAAAGTTACTTTTTCATAGGTACTTCAGTACTAATCAATACCATGGCTTTTTTTGTTTTTTTGTTTTTAAAAGATTTATTTATTTATTACACGTAAGTACACTGTCTTCAGACAGTCTAGAAGAGGGCGTTCAGATCTCATTACAGATGGTTGTGAGCCACTATGTGGTTGCTGGGATTTGAACTCAGGACCTTCAGAAGAGCAGTCGGTGCTCTTAACCGCTGAGCCATCTCACCAGCCCCATCAGTACCATGTTTAACCACATAAATTCTTTGTCTATTTCATTCTGCCATAAGACATCCCAATAAAATGCAGAAGTTTGGCTCACAGAAAGAGCCCCTATCTGAGTGTCAGGAGACAAGACCGCCCCTTCCTCTTTCTCTTATTAGATACTTGAATCATGAAATGATATCTGAGTACTTTCAACTGTCAAGACCTAGTAGGTAGCCATTTCTTCCCAACTGAAACCTTCTCTTCAGGTTAGAGGAAGAGGGGAGCTCTTCAGATGAAAGGAGCTATAGAAACTTGTATGGCTTAGAAGTTCACGAAAATTACAAGATTTACAAAGCTTCCTCCAAGGTCATACAACGCAGGAATCAGTTGCTCGGGAAGAGGAGACCCTCAGTTAGAGTTGCCTACAAGTTTCTAGGAGGCTCCAAAGGTACAGCTTTTGTGAGTCTTCACCTACCATGGGCGTGCCTTTTGGTGATGTGGTTGCCTTTGAATTACCCATATTCTTATAATCTCTTACCCATACTCCTATAATTAACATGAATAAATTTATTGGTTCACCACCTACAGTTGAGTAGAATTTGGGGTGTGATAGTGTCTTATGTGGAGCGAACAGACATCCGTTCAGGTTTCTCCAGGAGAAGATGCATAAGGCCTCATACTCTAACGTTTTTTTCTGTGCTCCACTAACATCCTGGCATCAACAAGTGGGCCATAAAAACAGTATGTAAGTTGAAGTAAAATTGACAGGTACAATAGTCATGGGACATCAAGAAAACCCCCCAAACTTCGTGTCCCACACTCTGAACCTCTTTTCTCTAAGCCTCTGTGGGTTCTGGTTCTAGGCGGGTGCAGTTTGGATTGACCCTGGCACAAAGCACAAGGAGTTGCGGGGAAAGGCCAGCAACCACATCCTCAACAACCAGGTAGCTGGGCTACTTCATACTTCTGTATGCTTCAACAGGTTCAGCACTTCAGATGTGGTCTGCAGAGAAACTGAACTACTCAAGTCAAGGACAGTCTCCAGGGGGATAGGGAAGAAGGTAACTCAAGAGAGGAAACCTCAACCCAGGAGCACCACCATCCGCTCTGCACCATGCTCACCCTGCCTCAGCTCCTCAAGGCAGGAGTCGGGGCCACTCACCAGCAGTGGCCGACGTGTACTGATAGGGCTCTGACAGGAAGTGTGGGAGGGTGAGGACAAAAGCCCCTGCAGCCAAGAGGAGACCCCCTATGCCGATCATCCGTGGGCGGTTCACCCGGCTGCCAAAGTAGCTGACAAAGATGATGAGGATAGCGTTGCTGATCTGCAGAGGAGAACAAGGGATGCCGTGAGACCCAGGTCCCACCCTCCTCCAGCCCAGAGGAGACCCATCAGAGCTCACCGAGGGAGAACAGTCAGGGAAGGGGCTTCCTAGCATTAGTGCAGTCCCTGACAACGCCACGCTAGCCTTGCCCAGATGGTCCTGCTCATGCTGTAGATTTAGAGCATCGGCTTTCCCTCGGTCATCAGAAACCCATCCCAGACTCAGCTTTTTGGACCAACCCAATGAAATTATCTGAAAACATGAAGAACTAATCTAAACATTGGGCATCTATTACACAAACCTGAGTGTGTACGTAGGGTGCAGATGTTGGCAAATGGGTGTGCTCACACGTGCATGTGTGTGTACTAGTCCTCTCTCTCTCTCTCTCTCTCTCTCTCTCTCTCTCTCTCTCTCTCTCTCTCCTTCCTCCTTTTGAGACAGAGTTTCTTCTTGGCCTGAAGCTAGCCAAATAGTCTAGGCTGGTTGACTTCAGGGATGCCCTTGTCTCTACCTCTCCACCTCTAGGAGCATAGGCGCCTGCCACTACTACATCTGGATTTCTAAATGTAGGTTCTAGGGATGGGACAACTCAGGTCATAGTGCTTTTATGATCAGCACCTTAACGACCTGAGCTTTTGCCCTAGCCTTTCTAGAAAATTCTTCTGGGGCAAAAATCCAAGGAAGCCTTCAATCCTGGCTGGCTCCTAGAGTGGCATATATTTTTTAATTAACCTCCTAATTTGAATGGGATCCAAAGAAATGGACTCAGGGACTCTGGACTGAAAGTCAGAATAACAAACAAGCAATGATCATGGCCCCAAGCACCATGCAGCTACTCTCAATTTATACTTCCTGCTGGCTAATTTTTTTGTCAACTTGACATGACCTTGGGTTCTTCTGGGAA
The DNA here is from genome assembly GCA_019843815.1 of Montemys delectorum. Taxonomy (NCBI): domain Eukaryota; kingdom Metazoa; phylum Chordata; class Mammalia; order Rodentia; family Muridae; genus Montemys; species Montemys delectorum. Next base: position 12,654 of record JADRCD010215329.1, read on the forward strand.
GAGGAAACTCTAATCGAGAAAATATCTCTATCAGTTGGCCTGTAGGCAAGTCTGTGGGACATCTTCCTTGATTAATGATTAATGTGGGAGGGCCTGGCCTACTGTGGGTGATCCCATCCTGGGTTGTAATTACAAAGCAAGCTGGGCAAGCTGAAGGAAGAAGCGAGGGAGAAGCTGTCCTGTATGATCTCTGCCTCTGCTCCTGCTTCAGTCCCTGCCCTGGCTTCCTGTGATAATGACCTAATATGGAAGCATAAGCCACATAAGCCCTCTCTTCTCCAAGTTCCTTTTGGTCATGGTCTTTATCAGAGCAACCAAAAGAAAACTAGAACTTGACAGTCAAACAGTAAGTGTCATATCTCCATCCATGAAGTCGGGAGGTAACCTGAATCATGGAGGCCCATTTTAGATTGTCTACACCATCCTAGAAGAATCTTCTGGAAGAATGGGCTTCTGCCCCAGTAACTGCATCTAACACAGCTCCCACCCCCATCCTAAATTCTTCAAAACAAAGAACAAGGACTGTACTGCTTCCCAGTCCTGTCCAGTGCAGACTTTGGGAACACTATGTTCCTGATGCTCCTTAGAAGGGATGTTTCTTTGTGTCTACCGCTTTTGTGTCCACCGTTTTGACCCCGAATGTCCTTCCTCCCCCTTGCCACCTTCTCATGGAGCCTACTGTTGGTTTGTCTATTAGAGATTTATTTCTACCCTTTTGTCTTAGCGTTTTATCTGTCTGTTCCTTTCTGCCTCCCCGGCCTCTAGGACAGTGTCTGGCCCAAAGTTGGTGCTCAATAACATGTGTCAAGGAGCATGACTGACAGACGGAGGCTGCGGCACCTAGAGGAGGGTCTGAGGGTATGTGAGGTGTATGAGGAGGCAGCCTGGCTTTAGCAGGGAGCCCTCCAGCTTGAGGGTTCTAGAACATTCTGCTGTGGGTATCCAGTGAGAGGGTAAGCTTCTTCTTGAGCTTCTTGGGTTTCATTTCTTTCCTTCTTTGCTTCTCTATTATTTTTTCGTACGTGGACTAAAATGTTGGATCATTTCAGTGGTCAGCTGACTCGAAAGGGCATGTGCATGACCGATGGCGGAGGGCTCCAAAACAAACTGAGAAAGAAAGGTCGGGGTGTGTGGGCCTGCACTCGTCTGTTTCTCTGTGGGTTACTAGACCTGCTCAGGTATTGGCTATTCCTCTGAAGCTTTTCTTCAGCAGAGGAGCGCCTTTGAGAAAGTTATTCATTCTTTTCCCATGTAAAGCACACCTCAAAACTGCAGTTGCTCTAGGCAAGGACAGGACTCCAGGCATCGTCGTCAGAGTGCCGTTAGAACAGCTCCATCTACTCGCTGCTGTTAAACATTCGCCATCTGGTAGAAAGCCCGTTAATAGCACACTCTGCCCTTCCGTGTCTCAAAACCAACGAGCTCTAGAGACCAGGGGTTGACACGGAGGGATCTAAGGACTCAGCCCACCTTGTCTGTCCATCCTTCAATGTCATGTGGGAGTGGATAATAGGAGCAGCTGCTTTCCAAGGCCGAGATACCCATGGCTTCTCTGTTCGAGCCCCTCACCTGCCTTTGAACTGCCATAGGCATTCTGTGCCTTTTCTTATCACCTGGGCCCAGGAAGGCTTTGAGATTGGAGCTTCAGTCTGTACTCACCACATACTCAGATGGCCTCACCCATGCCTGTACCAGGCTGGACTCTCTTTACACACCCCTGGACACACACACACACACACACACACACACACACACACTCACACATACACACACACACACACACACACACACACACACCTCGCCACACACACACATTCACTCACCAGCAGCAACAGCAGCCTACAAACTCCATGTGCTCCTGGACCACAGCTTTATTCCAAGCATTCAATGATACAGATAAAAATTTAGGTGTGGGAATCACAGTTTTGGATCCTCTCCACTGCTGTAAGAAAGAGTCTATCCTGTATGCTAGATCGCAATTGTTTAGTCAAGGAGCTTAGAACATGTTGTGAGAAGAATCCAGAGGCTGGGTCTGGACTCACCAAGAACTGTGGGTGACTTGTGATATATCCAAAGGCCAGGGCTGGGCTTTGGTGACATAAATGTCAAAGGTTTGTTTCCTTGCTGTCCGTTGTCTATGAGGACAATATTAAATCAAAGGTCAAAATTTAGGGGTGGTGTTCTGCCCTGGGAAGAATAACCCCAGCCCCTGCTATGCACCTCTCAGAGGTTAGGTCAGTACATACCATGAAAGAGGGTCAAGAGCTTCCCGCCCAGGGCTGGAGAGACGGCTCGGTATTTAACAGCACTCGTTGCTCTTGTAAAAGACCCAGGTTCAATTCCCAACACCTACATAGTGGTTCAGAGCCAATCATAACTCCAGTTCCAGGAGATCCAATGCCTTCTCCTGACCTCCTCAGGCACCAAACATTCATGTGTTACACATACATTCAGGCAGGCAAAACACTCACACATACAATAAGCAAATCTGATTTTAAAAATCTTTTAAAATAAAGGGTCTCCTACTCACCTCATTCAAACTGGAGATGAGACCAGAGGAAGAACTGGAGAGGCCAAAGCGCTTCTCGATTGTGGTGAGGCTGCTCTTGAAGTATGCGCTATAGAGCAGTTGGCAGAGCTGTAGGAGGCCATGGCAAAGCACGAAGACCTGGGTGACAGATGACAGGCCTGTGAGGTCTCTGCCCAGTGTCCCAGGTACCTGCCCAGCCTTCCATTCAGGGTTCTCTGGGGCAGTTGGCACAGTCTCCTCATGGAAACACTTCATGGATAGTTTTGAGGGTGAAACTCTATCAGATACCACGTATTCCACCCCATGAGAAACAGTCTGAAAGTGCATTCCAAGATTTACCAGATTTTTTTGAGACCCTGTCTCTTGTCTCCCAAGTTGGCTTGAAATTCTCTCTGAAGCTGAGGATGGCCTTGAACTTCTGACCCTTCTGCTTCTACTCTGTACTGAGCTCACAGGCCTGTGCTAAGCTCACAGGCCTGTGCTACCACATTCTGTTTCTATGCTGTGCTAGGGGTTGAATGTAGGGCTTTGTACATACCAAGGGAAGCACTCTACCTCATGAGCTATAACTGTTGTTCCAAAGAGCCCACTAAAACCATGCAGAATGCCACCCCCAAGCAAGGTCCCCACTTAGACAAATGTCAAGGGCCTTTGCCACCTTGAGTTGTTCCCTCATAGTATCATAATTTTATCATGGACTGCTTGTTGGTCTTCCTCCTGTGCCCTGAGAGGGCTGAAGGTCATTCTCTACTCAATCTAGACCTCGGTTTGGATGGTCCACTTCTCCTGGCATGTCTTTCATTCCTAACTTCCATCCTCCAAGGCCCAGGACATTCAAATGTCTCTAGCAAGTGGGTTTGACAGAGTCCTCCAACTATCTTCTTAGATGAATATCCTCATTCTATCTTACCAGGTTTCTATCAGGGCTATCTTGACCTCTTACCAAGAACATTACTGACTGGTCATGTTCCTCTCTGGATGGAGGCTCAAGACATTGGAGAAATGCCCAAAGGTTAATTGTCACTGTGTCCCAGCTGGTCTCACATGCCTTGTCCTATGCGTACTGAGTACATGTGAGTTCCATACTGGACAGGATTAGATATCATCTTGCAATATGGAGGAAGTATTTGATGGTGTCCTCAGCTCCAGGCTGTGTCCTCCTGGGATCTCAGCTGTTGCATGAACAGGCACCAAGCCACAAGTCCCACATCCTTGAGCTGTGCTTGGAAGGTTTCCTTTGGGTAGCTTTTTTCCTCCAGGGAAGGGTAGGGTGCTGTTAGGTTTCATACTCTGTCAAAGTTATTATTTGAATTGAAGGGCTGGTGTCTGAGAAGAGCAACTGAGTCTCCACCTTCATTGTCATTTCCCTCCAAAACTGAGCTGGTTTCGCTGCTGGGGTCACCCTCCAACCTGTGGAATTTCCTAACTGCTAGAATAGAGCCTTGGTAAGGCCAACTTGAGGCTTCTGTGGCAGAGTCCAGAACTCACTGCATTTCCATCAGTATGAACGGCCTCTAAATTCAAGAAGGCCACAGTAGTCAGGAAAACAGATACCTCTCCAAACTGCTGCCTGCCTCTGAGCTCCAACAACCAGCTTTTTCCTCACCAGAAGCTACAGAGAGCCTGCCAGGGGCCAGAGGAATCTCTCCAGTCCTGCCTCCCAGAAAGTGTTTCCTGTGTTTCCTTTCATTGGCTGGAATATTTTCAATATTTTTAAAGTCATTTATTTTATGCATATGAGTACACTGTAGCTGTCTTCAGACACACCAGAAGAGGGCATCAGATCTCATTATAGATGGTTGTGAGTCATCGTTGTGGTTGCTGGGAATTGAACTCAGGACCTCTGGAAGAGAAGTGAGTGCTCTTAACCACTGAGCCATCTCTCTAGCTCCTATTTTTAATATAGTATGATAAAATAGTTTTTGAGAATGAGTTTTTGTCCCAGGTCGTTTTCCAAAATGGAGAAACTGTGGTCATTGCAGAAAATCAAACAGGAATCTGAAGCAGAAGCCATGAGAAGCATTGCTCTCTGATTTTTCTCAAACTCTTTCTCACAGCACAGGATCACCTTCCCAGAGGATGATGCAGTCATGGTGGGATGAGCTCTCCTATATTACTTCATAATCAAGACAACCCCTCACAGACATGCCCGCAGATCAACTCCATAAAGACAATTACTCAACGAATATTCTTTTTTTGGGGGGGGGGGAAGGGGGATAATTCTAGGCTGACATGTGGTGCTACCTAGGCCAGAGAATATTAGTGAAGATAGGATAAAGGTGTTGGTGATGGTATTGGTGTTGCCAGGGAAGTCTCAAAGGACATTCAAGAAGGGACCAGATCAAAGACTCCCACAGAAGTTGAGCTGTCATTGTCTGTAAATGGAAGAAAGTACAGAAGCCAAGGAGGCAAGGCCAGCTGTGAAGGGGGCCCAAGGAGAAGCGTGGTGTGAGAAGGAAGGACAGTGGGTTCAGAGTTAGTATACTTTAGTTTCTGAGCGTTGAGTTTAGAGCAGACCCATCTCCCTTCCTTTCAATTAGTAATGAGTTAGTAGGCATGAGTAATCCCTACCAACTTCCTCTGCTGTCTCCTGAGAGGAAGATGGGGATGGTGGGAGAGAAACTGCCTCAGAGCTTTTCCTGAAAGATACGCCTCTGCTATTTCCAGTAAGTACTGGATTTCCGCATCTTCACTTCTGGGCTATATTGAGGACCCTTCTGTGTCCCTTTGCCACAGTGCTCACGTCAGCGGTGGCCGCCGCAGCTGTGGCCACTGCAGCTGTGGCCAGACAGGGTCCCTAATGGATGCTCTGACCGAGGTGCTGATGTGGGGCTGAGCCCCGTCCTCCAAGGGACACAGCAGATGGAGACAGATGGGATGTGCGGCTATATAACAACAGGAGAAAAAGCAGGGGAAAGAGAAAGTCACAGAGGGGTGGGTTGGCAGAGCTTGCTGGAAGGGGCCACTCCCAAGGTCACAAGCACCTGGCCCTGCATACCATTTGATGAGGACAGAACCAAGAGCCCGTGTCCTTGTCTGCCTTGACTTACCAAATAACTCACTCATAACAAACAGGAGAAATGATCACCCACCAGTGCAAAAAAGTGGTAAGTACTACCTCTTGAAGAGAGTATGGCTTGAGTGGACATGTAGATTGACAGTGGAGAAGTGGGGCATGCTAGCTGCATTACAGCCTCTCTCTACTTCACTTGGGACAGCCATCCTGGTGTACAAAGGGTTGGGTTTGGGAGTCAAACAGGCCTAGGCTTGGATCCTGGCTCTACATGGAATGTTTGGCTACCTTACCCCTAGGAATGAACTTCTTGTCTGAAGCTTTCAGTTCTGTGCCATGAGAAGCAGAAGCTGCATGTGCTACATTCAAGGTGTTGCCCCACACACTCCAAATCCAGTGGGATTCCCAGGAGAAAAATATATGGAGATTGGTACGTACTACAGCCCTCCCCAGGAAAATCTGCAATTCTGTTAGCAAGCCAAAGGTTTCATTAAAGACCTGCTCAGCTTTGTTCAAGCCAATTCCTCCCATATATCGTGTGTGTGTGTGTGTGTGTGTGTGTGTGTGTGTGTATGTATGCTCGAGCGCGCGAGCCCACATGCACACATAACACATGATCTGAAGTCAGCCCCCAGGTGCTGTTCCTCAGAAGCTACCTGCCTTGTCTTTTGGGACCTGGAGCTGGTAGGTTAGGCAAGGTTTGCTGGCCATGGAGCTCCAGGGATCCACTGTGTCTACAACCCATCACTGGGCTTACGAGCACACAGCACAACACATGTTTTTTACATGGATGCTAGAGACTGAACTCTGGCCCTTCTGCTTTCGAGGCAAGTTCTTTACTTGCCTGAGATCCCCAGAACCTGGCCCACCCTTCTTTACCTATAAGAAGCTAAGTGTTTCGTACTACTCCATTTAACAAAAGAAAGAACACTCCAAAATGCTTCACAGAGAGATAAGGAAAGGTAAACAAAGACGCATTACGAGGACCACTACAATCATCCACTTCCCATCGCCTCGATCTATTCTGTCCCTTTCCCAGGCATTCTTTTCCTTCTATGGATTGTACAACACACAAGATTTCTTCTTTATTGATAGTTCCCTAACAAGCTTAGACTTCCAGGAGAAAATATGAATGGAGTTTTTTTTTTTGTTTTTTGTTTTTTTTTAGAACAAATTATCCCCCATGCTTGAAGGAATACCTGGTTTAGAGGAAGCAAGTGAGCATCATGTCTTCAAAACGTCACAATAATTTATGGCCTAGAGTCTTCAGCCATCAGAAGAGCCACTCAGGGCACTGACAATAACCTATGGTCTAGAGTCTTCAGCCATCAGAAGAGCCACTCAGGGTACTGCAGGTTCACTGCAGTGATCAATCTCTGTCATTTTTAAAATTCACCCTTGACATAGCTGTAACCTGTAAGCAAGGATCTGCTGTCCCCCTTCCTTACTTGGCTCCCTCAGAATGGCTCCTGAGTATTCCAAACCCAAACCGCAAAAGTTAAAGATTTGCAACTATGTATACAGGGACTTTCTGATGTGGTTGATGTGGTCTACATTTTTATAGCAGTGATATTTATACAGGTAGGGTCTGTACTTAAAGTCTGTGCATTTTATTATAAGCAAACTCAATAAAATCGACTAAAGGAACATTCCCTTGAAGACAGAGTCACAGGCATGAAGGTTTTCAAAATAATATGCTGACGCTTGGAAGGGCATTCGGCAAAGCTTTCTGGTTTTGTTGTTGTTTTAAAGTATGAGTATTGGCAACATTGTGAGAATGTTTGTTTACTCAAGGGCCCTATGCTGAAAGGTTCAAAACCCATGTAAATATTTAGATTTGTGTGTGCATGCTAATCCAAGAAGAGATTGGAAGGAGAGACAGAGGGAGGGAGTGTGTGTGTGTGTGTGTGTGTGTGTGTGTGTGTGTGTGTGT
>JADRCD010215329.1:20229-30800 GCA_019843815.1 Montemys delectorum
TTTTTTTTTTTTTTTTTTTTTGGTTTTTCAAGACAGGGTTTCTCTGTGTAGCCTTGGCTGTCCTGGAACTCACTCTGTAGACCAGGCTGGCTTTGAACTCAGAAATCTGCCTGTCTCTGCCTCCCAAGTGCTGGGATTAAAGGCGTGTGCCACCACCACCTGGCTACCTGGCACTCACAGAGGAAGTTAACAATGGCATCCCCTGCTGGGGACATTCTTGCAGGGCTGGAGGTGAGGGAGACTCTCAGACATTCAAATGTGCAAGTCGTGCTCACAGCTCCATTCCTCAAGACCCATTCCTCGTTCCTTGTAGAGGGTGTGGCAGGGAGAGTAAAGGAGCAAGGAGCAGAGAAATTGTCCTCAAGACCCATTCCTCGTTCCTTGTAGAGGGTGTGGCAGGGAGAGTAAAGGAGCAAGGAGCAGAGAAATTGAAGTGGCCATCAAAGACAATAGGAAGACTGAGAGGATGCTCAGGATGGTCGAGAAAGGTCTGGGTCCCAAGGCAAGTTTCAGTGACATGCAGAGGACAACTTACAGTAAGCACCCAGGATGAGGGACCCCTGAGAACTCAGGATAAATGGGGAAGGGTCAAAGGACACCCCAGACACAGATTTGTTTGGTGGGTTTTCATTGTCATGCTCATGATTCGCTTTTTTTTTTTTTTCTCTAGATATTGGAGTTATAGGGTAACTGGCTTTAGACCACAGAAGTACTGGCTGGCCCTAAAGCTGCCGGGCAGGTCTGACATGTGAACCCGTCGGGTGATATCCCAGCTAATGGCTGCTCCTGCTGTCACCCAGCTCTGACTTTGTGAACACAGCTCTCAGGGAGGGAGGACTTTCCCCTCACGAGCCCTCATGGCCATTAAAATGTGACTTCACTGGGGTGATTTGGACTGGAGCTGATTAGATGGGTCAAAAGCCTTAAGCGGCCTGAGGGTGGCCTGACTGGGCATCAGCTGATGATCTTCCCGTGTTTCTAGGTGGCAGCTCCCTATGTCCCAAAGACTGTCATGGTGGACTAGAATAAGCAGTCCTTCCCAAAGGAGAGACGGAGGGTAGGAGGGGGAGGGGGGAGAGAGAGGGAGAGGGAGAAGTAGGAAGGGAGGGAGGGAGAGAGAGAGAGGAAGGAAAGAAAACAGACATAGAAAAACATTCCTCTCATGCCACATGAGTGTTGGGTGTTTCTGGGTATGCCCAAGCTGCTCTGAGTCCTCTGCTGCCTGCTTTAGCTTCTCTGACCTCAAAGAGGACTTGGGAGATAACTCAGCCTGTGGGATGTTTGTTTAGAGGCCAATCAGCCCCCAGTACCCATGGAAAAACCCCAAAAGAGCTGGGTGTAGTGGTGTGCACTTGAAATCCCAGTACTGCAATGGCAGAGACAGGAGGATCCCTGGAGCTTGTTGGCTGGACAGCCTAGCCTAATGGAGGAGACCCAGATCCTAGAGAAAGATGCCATCCTGACATCGACAGTGGCAGTGACAGCATACACCCCTGGGCTCAGAGACCCTTCTCTTCCTCTTCCCTCTCTAAGCCAGAGCTGACTACAGCCCAGGCTGGCAGGAATACTACTGTGTAGAGGAATGGAATTCTTGACTAGATGAGTTTCAAATCGCCCCAAACCTCCAGCTGGGCCTCTGTCAACCAGATTCCACTCAGAACATTAAAATCTGTTTACGTTTCTTTACATGTTTTGTTTTTTCCCTTCATTTTATCATCTTCCTAACAACCTGTAAATTTTTTTTTTTAAAAAACAAAAACAAAAACAAAAAAAACTCAAACAGCACAGAAGGGCTCAGAGTAGCAAACCTATGGGCAATCAGCTTTAGCCAGCTCCAGCAGGTCCACAGAACAGGTTTTCTGTGGTTCTGCTGACCACACACCTCAATCGGCTATGTTTGTTCTAGAACAGTCTTGCTCTGCCCTTTTAGAGTACGCACCATCATGGATGAGGAGTTCCCTCACCTAGGTGTGTCCTTCTCCCTGCTCCTCCCACCTGCTCATAGCTCTGCCAGTCTTTTATTATTATCAGACCACCCCAGTGGCAAACACACTGGAAGCGATGATAGGAACCAGTCCCCCACCCCCTGGTGATAGTGCCCCTGGTCCATGACAAAGGGACACTTGGCTTTCCCCTGGACAAAGGGCTGTCCTCTATTGACCTTCACCCCCAGAACTCAGCTTTCTACCTCACAATACTCACAGATCCTACCCCTGCTGCCTCTGCGGTTGCCGCAGGCTTCGGGTTCCCCACCACTGAACACTTCTTGAAAGGACCTGAGAGTGTGCAGCTCCCAGTCTGACCCATCCATCAATACTTCAAACCCATTGTCCATGCCATAGGAATTACTGAGTTCTTTCATCCATTCATAGTGTGTCCTCCTTTCTGATTGTTTCTGATTTTTTTTAAAATCATCTTTAATCACTGTTTTCAACATAATGGGGATGCCGGAGCCTAGGAGAGATGAGCATTTGCTCAGTCTACCCATCTTGAATTACAACCCCAATCTATTCCCAACCTTGTGCCCCTACCTTTTCAATGAATAAAGAAGGGCTGCAAGAAGCATATTTAACTAACTCCTCATGAATTGAAAATCCACCTGTGTATGTACATATTTTCTATGTTCCTCCCACTAGCAAGATAAGACATTTATATCAGCCTGTCACGGAGCAGAATCATTTTAGAGTAAGCCTGTTTCATAACAAGGTGTTGGCTATCTCATAGGGTTTACCGACCACTGTACTGAAATTGGAGAACAGCGTGCTGTGGGTGTACTTTTATACCACAGCGGTGTCAAGAACATCATTAAGAGACCGTCTGTTATATGCTGGTCAGTGCACTAAACTGACAACCCCAAAGTACAAACAGATTCCCCCCACCACCACCACACCATGAGACTGTTATCGAGTTAGCTGAATCTTGCAGAGCAAGGTGTGCCTCTGACTGTGGGCGTTCGGCCTGATAGTGGTTCTGACCCTGTGTGTTCCTTTCCACTTTGCTGACCACAGCTCATCCTCCTTGCTGGCTGGCTGTTGACCAGGGGTGAAGTGCTCAATGGTGAGGTCCCAGGTTCAAGGTCCCCTATTGCAACACAGATAATGATGTTTCCCAATATCACCTGACATTTTAGAAAGCTAATAAAAAGGAGGGGGGACCGAGTTGGTGCCTCAGAGACCCACCTGAGAGGTCCCCAGAGTTGGAAGAGGGATGGTGAATCTTTCTTACTGTCTTTCCAAAGGGACAGTAGGACAAAGAGGTGATCTAGGGTGAAAGGCCTGGAACAGCCAGGGAGCCTGCCTAAGCCTTCTGCGGGGTATAGCCAGTGCACCGCTGGGGAGAGTCTCTTTCACAAAGCCACTCAGGAAATCAAGTATATTCACATGCAGGAAGAATGTCTACACAAGATAACACTCAGATTTTAAACAGCCAGCCCGGGCTCAGAATCAATGTTGTTTGGAGGAGAAATAAGCCAAGGTAGCATCAGGATTATTAGTATTGTTATGAACTAGAAAAGCCCTTTGTTCTGATGCTTCTTGGAAGGAAGGAAGGAAAGAAAGAAAGGAAGAAAGAAAGAAAGAAAGAAAGAAAGAAAAAAGAAAAAGAGAAAGAAAGAAAAAAGAAAGGCAGGCAGGCAGGCAGACAGGGAGGGAGGGAGAGAGGGAGGGAGGGAAAGAGGGAGGCAGGAAGGAAGGGAGTGAGGAAGAAAGAAAGGAAAAAGAAAGAAAGAAAGAAAGAAAGAAAGAAAGAAAGAAAGAAAGAAAGAAAAGAAAGAAAAGAAAGAAAGGCAGGCAGACAGACAGACAGGGAGGGAGACAGACAGACAGACCGGAAAATGAGAAAAGGAAAAAAAAAAAAAAAAAAGAAAGCACCAGAACAATCTAAAAAGGAACACGGAAGATACAAAACACCTCCTGTCCCTCCATAGGGAAGGAAGCAGGAACTTGGGAGTCTGGATCTGGGTTTATAATCTCTTTGATTAGATGGGAGGTCCTTCGGTGCACTCTGAAGGAAAAGAAAATGTAGAATTTCACCATGGACATGAAGCCTGTGGCTTTCCATGCTGCACCCTCATTTTAAAGCTGGGACAGAGAGGAGAGAAGCAGTGGGAATCCTGGACCCCCAAACCACACCTGGAACCCTAAAGGGCATCCTGCACTGGCTGCTCTGTGATGCTCTGGTTCCTACATCCCGAGATGGGAGTGAGGCTTCCTGCTTGATGCTCAGCACCAGGAATGTGCGAGGCAGACCACCGCAGAGAGGTGGTGGCAGGGTGGCATGGAAGAGCAAGCTGAGAGAGATCGCCTGGGGGATTAAAATGCACACATCTGAGCCTCTAATGGATTTATCCTATTAACCAGAAGAATGCTTTCCTGAGCAAATAAACACTTGGAAATAAAATTATCCCTGGTGTTCATGTCAATATATGTTTGAATTCTTTTCCAGCTATTCTGAAAAGCTTTTTTTTTTTTTCTTTTAAGACAGTAAAACACTCTTTAATGGAGAACAAGTACCGTCTTCTGTTTGGGGGAAGTTGGCTCACAGTCACCTGTTAGGTTGAAAGGAAGCCGCAGTTGTCCAACGTGCCATGAATGCGTTTATGGCAGGGAAAGGACATTCAGACCCTGTGAATATGGAAACGTTGCTATTTTATATCCTTCCTCATCTTTGTTCTGGTAACAAGATGGGATGTCAATATTTTTTCTCACATCCTGGAAGGGTTTGAAGATAAAGCCAGTCCCTTCCTGTCGTCAAGCAAAGGACAGCCAGTTTTTCAGACAGAGAAAGTGCAAACTCTAATACAAAGACAGTCTCACAAGAGTCCAGGACCTTAGGAGCCGACCTCAAGGGAGGGGTCCTGTGGTCCTATCAGTGGGCAATGGCCGCCAGAAAGCTCTGAGGGACGGCACTTGGGGCCTTCACATCATCTTTGTCTCTGTTATCTGTTTCCATCTCTGCCTGGCATGCTCTCACGTTCATACCAGCAGGCCAACACACGATACATGTTCAGTAAATGCTTGCAAACCTACATAATCTCGCATGACTCCGTGGAGAAGGTGACAAAGGTCCAGGGTAACTTGCAAACCCTTCTCATTTTGCACTTGGCAAATGATAGCAGTCAACAGACTCTAAGTCATACTGCTCTTCCTTTGTGTGACAATGTCTGCTCTTCTGAGGGCTCGGAGGAAGGAGGTGCCACAGAAATTGTTTTTGCTGAAGTTGACAGTACCTGACCATCACATCAATGAGCTCTCCAAAAATTATCTAAATTTTTATAAGACTCCCTCGCCTCCTCTCTCCTTTCTATCCCACTTCCTATCAGTCTCTGTCTCTCTTGTCTCTCTGTCTCTGTCACTCTTTCCCTCTCTCTGTCTGAGATAGGGTCTAGCTACATAGCGCAGGCTAGCCTCAAACTCCTACCTCCCAAGTGTGTCAGCTGCACCACAGTACCAGCTAATCCAACAAGGATCATCAGTACTGGAATACGTGATGCCACTTCCTCTAGTTATGTCTCTATTGTAAAAACCTTGGTAAAAGGTGTCTTCTCTGCCCTCCAGATGTTGATGGTACCCACGATATATATCAGTGCTCCCGCACGCACCTTCCTTTGGTGTCTTGTTTACTTACCTGTGGGAGCATGGATGCTTACTGAAGCCCTCCCTCCCCAAGCCGACTTCCTCTCAACTGAGCCCCTCCGATCTCCACTGATTTCCTATCTAGTCCATGCTCCGTCATTCCTGCCTTCCTACAGTGTTTTCTGGATTCTAGTTTTTGCCCTCGGTGCCTCCAAGCCAAATCTCAAATTTTGTTACATTCTTCATCCCTGACACCAGCAGTTGGTGATGTCCCCTGGCTCACAGGCACATTTCCTTCTCGTCCCCTTTCTCATTTCCTATACCTCTTTCCTCCTTCTGATCTACTCTTTAAACAACAGAGACATCTTTTGAGAAACCTTTAACGGGAATATGACATTCACACAGAAAATACATATGTTGTAAGAGTACAGTTCAAGGACCCATAACAAAAACTAAGTCAGTACCAGCTTCCCCAAAGGTCCCTGGGGTGCCTTCAGTTGCCACCTGCCTCACCTCCAAGACAGCCTTTGTAGGAAGGGACTTGTAAGTGGCAGCATGATTGAAAATGGAGACCAGAGCCTGCCGTGACAGTGACAAGCCTGTGGGTTCCCACCACTTTGGATGAAAATCTGAGCCCAGTCTGCAGCCTACAGCGCCCTCCACACGAAAACTCTTGTCTGCCTTCCTCTCTCCCTAAGCTTCCCAGCACAGTGGCCACAACCCAGTGCTGAAGTGTGCTGGTAAACAGAAAGCGTGAAGTTGCCGGGGCAACAAATGATGGTGAGAAATGCTTTCTCCTTTGATGGTTCTTCACTCCCATCCCTTCCTCGTGTGTGTGTGTGTGTGTGTGTGTGTGTGTGTGTGTGTGTGTGAGAATGTGTGTGTGTGTGTATGTGTGTGTATGCATGTGGTATGCATGTATGTGCATGCCTCTCTGTCTTTCTGTCTCTCTATGTCTCTGTCTGTCTGTCTCTGTCTCTGTCTCTCTCTCTGTCTCTGTCTCTCTCTCTCTCTCTGTGTGTGTGTGTGTGTGTGTGTGTGTGTGTGTGTATGTATGCACATCTGTGTATGGAAGCCAGAGAACAACTTCAGTTGCTGTGGTGATAAATGTCCCTTATAAGAGTTGTCTTGGTCATGGTATCTCTTCACAGCAACAAAACCTTAACTAAACCAGCCGCCATCCTCTTCTTTGAGACAGTGTCTTCCACTAACCTGGAGTTGAGAAGTAGGTTGATCTGATTGGCCAGTAAGTCTCTGGATCCCCCTGTCTGTACTCTCTTTCACTCAGTGCTGGGATGACAAGAACCCCATACTACCATACTCAGTTTTATTGTTGTTTTATAATTTTATTTATTTACTTACTTTACATCCTGATCACAGCCCCCCATCATCCCAGTCTGCCCTTCACATGGCCCCTTTCCCCACCCTTCCTTTTCACCTTTGAGAAAGAGGAAGTCCTCCACTGGGTACTAACCCACCCTGGTACCTCAAGTCACTGCAGGACTAGGCACATCCTCTTCCACCGAGGCCAGACAAGGCAGCCCAGTTAGGGGAACAAAATCCACAGGTAGGCAATAGAGTCAGGGTAAGTCCCTGCTCCAGTTGTTGGGGGACCCACATGAAGACCAAACTGCACATCTACTAACATCTATGCAGGGGGTGGGGGTAGGTCCAGCCTGAGTATGTTCATTGGTTGGTGGTTCAGTCTCTGGGAGCTCCCAAGGGTCCAGGTTAGTTGACTCGGTTGGTCTTCCTGTGTAGTCTCTGATCCCTTTGGATTCCTCAATCTTGTTTTTATTTTCTAGTGTTACTCTGGGGGATTGAACTCAGCTCCTCATGCTTACATGACAAACTCCTCAGGGCCTGATCTGCTTTCCCTCCAGCCCCTCTTTTCATGAACTCAGCAGGCTAGTATCAAGGACTTCCCCTTGACCTGCAGCTCTCCAGTGTTCCTTCAGGGACCGGAGCAATTACAATCACCGAGTGCTCAGGGTCCTAGGCACCCAGCACACACCTGTCACCAGCAGGGTGTGAAAGAAATGACCACAGAGACAGGGTAAGCATAAGGAAGGAGCAATCCTCTCCAGAAACACTAACTGACCAGGGGAAAGGCAAGGAGTGAATGTCAGTGAAGGACCCCACTCGTTACCCAGGCACCCAAAAGCTAGCATTAAATGCATACAAATACAAAACTGTCAAATTAGGTCATAAATTCACTGTAGAAGCAGATGCTTTCCTTTTCCGGTAGCCACGCCTCCCCCTAAAAGTTCTAGAGCCATTTCTTTGTAATCAATCCTTGTGGGTTGATTCTTTTATTCTCTTCAGGATCCCAGGGGTCATTTTTCTAGCCCAGAGCTCCCGACGAACTCATCTCCATGTGGAGAAGTGAAGCCTTGGACTCAGTTTTGGCTTTTGGTCTCTCCTGTGGGTTTGATTTGGCAGACAAGACAATGGGGCTGCCGAATTTTTTTCTGGGCATGAGACACAGAGCACTAATCTGTACCATGGAGTCCCCAGGAAAGAGCGGAACAAGTCCCATCAGACATGAGTCAGTGCCCTGGTGGGATGGGAACGAACTTTCATTCAGGAAAACCCCTGCCCAGGGCGGCCTGTGTCCACCCACCACCCATTCATCAACAGCAGCTCTCAGGAGACCTTCCGATAAACTGCAACACACTTGCTGGAAGCTACAGAGGAGGTCTGAGGACAAAGTTTTAGACTGTAGTGGGCCCTCAAACAGACGGACAAGGAACATGGAGGAGAGCACCTGAGGAACATGTATGTATGTATGTGTGTGGGGGGTGGGTTGGTGGGTCGGGGTACAGACACCTGCCTACCTTCCCTGAGTGGATCCTTGGACCCACTCACTGTCAATACTGTCTCCTCTGGTTACTCCCAAGTAAAGATCCCTCCCCAGGGTACAGTGTTCCAGAGTCTATCCGTCCATACCCACAGGTGAGCTTTCCCCCTACTCACTGCTTGCAGGCCAGGCCCTTCTCCATAATCAGCACTCAACAGGCAGACACACTTGGCATTACATGGGAACACAACATGATCCACCGTGGTCACCTCATATTCAGCCTGCCAGAGGACCCACAGAACTACAGGCGGTCTTCACAGGTTTCCCCCATCACTCCAAGCATGATGTCAGTCCCCTGAAATCTTGGTCCCCATGCAGAAGCAGGTCCATTGGAGCCAGCATGAGATAAACCAGAACAGATGACCCCCCTCTCTCCCCTGGGCAAGGAAGGGGATGATAGGTAGAGACAAAGACCTTACCCAACATTCAGATCTCTGCGTTCCCTCAGAGACCTCGGCAGGAAGAAAATCTTCTTAGCCTTAGGCTGCTAGCACAGTCCTACCACCATGTGAGCTCTGGTGGATCCTGAGGTGCTCCTGCCACTGGTGGTCTGACTTTACCAATAAAGTGCCAAAGGCATGGAGAAGGTGCCCATATGGGTGCCTGTGGCAGGGAAGCCAGGCTGCACACCTGTCACAAGTGTCACAAACTCTCTACACCCCTTCCATATTCTTCTCCCTTCCAGCCTTACAAATGGTCCTAGTATCTCGCTAGGTACACTCTTGCTCCATCCTTTTAGGGCTCACACAAAGCATTAGGGACGTGCTCTGTCTCCAGCCTCCTTCCTGGGTAGTGCAGGTTGGATTACGCTTTCCAGAAGGATATATTAGCCTACTAACTCCTTCTGGCTTCTGGCTTATTTGGAAACAGGTTCTTTGGAGCTATAATCAAGATGGTAGGCTGGTGCCCTGAGCAGACCTTGAGTGCAAACTCCTCAGCCAGTCCCACAACACCCAGAGGAAGCTCCACTCCCAGGTGCTCTAATACGCCCAGGATCATTGGTGAGGAGGACACAACATCTGTCCCAACACTGGGAGTAACTGGGATCAATGGGACCCAAGCATGCAGGAACTCCGCCAGCCCAGTGGCACTGATTCCTTCCTCAGGGCAAGGTGCCCTGAACAGACCTTGGGCACAAACTCCACAGCCAGTCCCACAATACCCAGAGGAAACTCCACTTCCAGGCGCTCTAACAAGCCCAGGGCCACAGGATCCCAGAATCACAGGATCACAGAGACAGCTTGACTCTGAGGAGTTCTGACATAACCAGGATCACAGGAAGGACAGGCTCCAGTCAGATTTAGCCAGAGCAGGTAGCACTAGAGATAACCAGATGGCTCGGGGGCCGGGGGGGGGGGGGAGGAGCATGAGAAAATAAGCAACACAAACCAAGGTCACTTGGCATCATCAGAACCCAATTCTCCCACCATAACAAGTCCTGGACACACCATCACACTGGAAAAAGCAAGATTCAGATATAAAATCCCTTCTCATGATGATGATACAGGACTTTAAGAAAGACATAAATAGCACCCTCAAAGAAATACAGGAAAACACAGGTAAACAGCTAGAAGCCCTTCAAGAAGAAACATAAAAATCCCTTAAAGAACTACAGGAAAACACAATCAAACAGGTGAAGGAAATGAGCAAAACCATCCAGAATCTAAAAATGGAAATAGAAACAATAAAGAAAGAGAGACAACCCTGGAGATAGAAAACCTAGGAAAGAAATCAGGAGCCGTAGATGCAAGTATCACCAACAGAATACAAGAGATAGAAGAGAGAATCTCAGGGGTAGAAGACACCATAGAAAACATTGACACAACTGTCAAAGAAAATGCAAAAAGCAAAAAGTTCCTAACCCAAAACATCCAGGAAATACAGGACGAAATGAGAAGATCAAACCTAAGGATAATAGGTATAGAAGAGAGTGAAGATTCCCAATGTAATGGGCCAGCAAATATCTTCAACAAAATTATAGAAGAAAACTTCCCTAACCTAAAGAAAGAGATGCCCATGAACATACAAGAAGCCTACAGAACTCCAAATAGACTGGACCAGAAAAGAAATTCCTTCTGTCACATAATAATCAAAACACCAAATGCACTAAACAAAGAAAGAATTTTAAAAGCAGTAAG
>JADRCD010215330.1:5217-19679 GCA_019843815.1 Montemys delectorum
TCTCTCTCTGTCTCTCTCTCTCTCTCTGTGTGTGTGTGTGTGTGTGTAAGCTTTATATCAAGCTGCAGAACAATAATCCATGGAGAGATGAAAATGAAACTCAGATTAGCCTTAGTTAGGTTTCTGGTGCTGGGCTAGATTTCTGGAGTCTGACCCCAGGCAGTCTCTTCTAGCCATACTTAAGCTCAGCAAACTTTTGGAAAGAAATCCTTCAATGACACTTAATTCAGTCCCAAGTGTACAACAAAACTTAAGGCATGTTTACATCGATGCTCCTTAAAAAAAGCATTTGGTTTCTTCCATAAGGATGGGTTCTATTGTCTCAGAAGCAATGCTGAAGATAAGTGTCTATGGAGAGTGACTGAGTTACACATAATGCCTGGGGCAGTCAGGAATGACATGGCCCTAGGATAACACGGAAGTCACTTAAGCTGTTGTTAAGTGCAAGTGATATCCTTCATTCGGATGGGTTTTATGGACTTAGAAGCAGTGCTAAGGTTTTGGGGGGGAAGTCTGGGATAGACAAACATAATATTCTGAGGGACTCAGGTGAAACCAGATAGCACAGATCCCAGGTTGTAAACTCCATCCTTTCCCAGTCCCCAGGTGGAAGACAAAAAACATCTCCTTCCTTTGAAGAGACAGCCTGAGTGTTTCTCTTTCCCGGCTTCCCCAGTGCTTCTCTGTGCTCACAAGGCCCTTCTTACTCTCTAGACCTCCTCTTGTTCGAAACTCCTCCTAGGCTGTCTGAGCCTTTCTAGACTTGCAACAACCTTCTTGACCCCTGGGAATGGGGGCAGAGCACAGGCGGCTTTGGAAGACCCCAGACAAAGCTACCTAGGGTCTGGCTGTCCTCGGTCATCCTGGGGTAGGCTGTTGGCTGTTCCTCCAGCGTCAACAGCACGGAGTTCAGGCATGAAGCTGAGTGTCCTTTCTGCACCAAGAGTGCAGTGGCGGCGTCTGGGAGCCCTGGGAAGCTCTAACCATCACTATGCTTTTGCTTCATGTTATTTTGGAGGCTGGTTGTCCCCCAACCCAACGTGTGCTCATGATATTCTGACCTACTTGGGCAGTCTCATGGAAATAGATCTTGCTAGCATCTGCTTGGTAGGCGGAGTCTAGGTTCATTCTTTTTGGCTGTAGTCAGAGTGTACAGGCAGGGCCCTTCTCAGCACTAGCTGCTCTACATCACTGTACAGGAGAGAAGGAGCCCTGACTTTTTTTTTTTTTTTTTTGAGTCAACGTCTCTCTTTGTAGTTCTGGCTGTCCCGGAACTTGCCATATAGACCAGGCTGGCATCGAACTCACAGACATCCTCTTGCCTCTGCCTCCTGAGTGCTGAGACTAAAGGCATACACTACCATGCCTACTGTAGCTCTTGCCTTCTTGAGCATGCTCCGAAAAGTCCTACTGGAGCACAACCAAACTGCCTGAATGCATCATAGGCTCCACTATGAGCAAAGGCCTCTGGGAAATGGCAGACTGGCAGAATAAGCTATTGTGTACAAGGGGGTACAGCTACTACAAATAACACACCTGTCTCTATTCCTTTGGCCTGATCTCTAGTCAGCGGGCAATGGTGCACTCCCAGTAGCTGCACTGGACGCCTGTAATGGTGTGCGGGGTGTGTGGGCGGGGTGTGGGTGGGGAGCAGGCTGGGCACTCCCTTCTTGATGGTACTCTAGTCATGCAGTTATGACCAGCTCCTTCACAGGGCCTTTGCTTGTGTACGCTCTGCTATGTGAGGCCCTGAGATCTCACATAAATGCCATTTCTCGGCAGCATTGCTCCATCTGGGCTTGCCCCAGCCTCTCATCATTGGCTGCTGGTCTCCTGAGTTTTCCCTCTCTAGCTCTTTATTTTGTTTGGATGTCCCCTGTCACCCCTGCCCTCTTGAGCAGAGAGGCCCCAGCAGCAGAGTGCCTTTGGGTGATTGCCACTGTGACACTGCCTAACAGCTCAACAAGAGTTCAAGAATCATGACTGATCCTTTAGTTCTTGTAACTGGAGGGTGACGGAAGCCATTTTATCCTGTGGAAGGGCTGTGTTTCTTTATGACACTGGCCTGTGCAGGCCATTTAACCATTTTCCAATTGTGTTTTTTCTTATGGATGAATATGAATTTTGCATACAAGGTAAGGGAACTGTTCCTCTTTCATTTATGTTATAAATACACTTTAAACTTTCTGTCTTTGTTTTTGTTTTGTTTTGTTTTGATTTTTTTTCAAGACAGCGTTTCTCTGTATAGCCCTGGCACTCTGTAGACCTGGCTGGCCTCAAACTTAGAAATCCACCTGCGTCTGCCTCCCAAGTGCTGGGATTAAAGGAATGCACCACCACTGCCCAGCTAAATACACTTTTAAAATGAAATATTTTTAATTGTGTGTGTGTGTGTGTGTGTGTGTGTGTGTGTATACAACTTGTTGGAGTTGGCTCTCTGTTTCTACCATGTGGGTCCTGGGGATTGAACTCAAGTCTTCAGTTTTGCCATAAGCTTCTTTATGTGATAAGCCATCTTATCAGCTCTGTGGACTTTTTTTTCTGTCAGTTGTTTGTTTACCTTTGCAGTACAGTTTCCTTATAGATGTTTTTATTGTTGTTTTATTTTTTGTTTGCTTGTTTGTTTGTTTTCGAGACATTATTTCTCTGTGTAGCCCTGGCTATCCTGGAACTCACTCCTTGGACCAGAGCTCAAACTGGAAGATCTGCCTCCTGTGTGCTGGGATTAAAGCTATATGCTATCACTGCCCAGGTTTCTTTTGGGTTTCCAATTCTTCTGTAGCCAAGTTCATTAGCCATTTCCCTCCAGGTTCCTGGTGGTTATGTGACAGTCCTCCTGCCCTGCCAATGAGGCTCTGGTTAGGGCTCTGTCTGTGGATAGGAGAAGATGAGGTACTAAAGGCAGGCAGAGTCTGCAAAGTAGGAGAGGCTGTCCATCAGCAGGGCAGCCTGAGAGCCAGTGGCACAGGGGCAGGGCAGTCAGGACCAGGCTTGTGTTTGGGGATCCAAGCAGGCAGCTCTGGGACGCCAGGGTGACCTCCAAGGCTCGCCTTTGGGATCAGGTGGGAAACAGTAGTGAGAGGTTCAGCAGTCACAGAATTCAAGGTCTGGTCCTCAGGATTCAGAGCCTGACTCACACAAGGAAGTGAGGAGCTAGCTTTCCCCAGGGCTGGGGCCAGCAGGGAAGCATCTGCCCATAGGAATCGCTACAGGGCAGCCGGGAACACCCAGCAGTGGGCTGAGAGGGGTGGCCTATGTCTACCCTGGGCGGCAAGGGGACCTGGGAAGGTCAGAGCCTGTATGTTGCACTCAAGAGACAAAAAGGCCATGGTTTTGTCTAAGTCTATTTATTTTCAGATAACACGAGTTCTCACCAGCATGCACTCCCAAGCACATCTTACATTTGCTTATTATAACTTAATTCTAGAAAAGGTTCAGTAACACGAGCCAAGTAACAGTCTCACATTCAAACGTGAGTTCTAGGTTAGGCATCCTCTAAGGGTGATGCTCAGCAAAGATGTGTGTGTGTGTGTGTGGGGGGCTGTGCACACGTGTGCACAGGATTTATAAAATGTTCCCTGTTGTGCCCATACACCCTGTTAACAACTTGGCTTTTCTTCATCTGCTGTCCACGTGGGCAGTAAATGTTTGGCAAATGCATAATTCAGTATAAGTCCCATACGATGGGATTTCACAACCAGGCCTAACCACTGAGATATTA
Source organism: Montemys delectorum (assembly GCA_019843815.1). Classification (NCBI taxonomy): domain Eukaryota; kingdom Metazoa; phylum Chordata; class Mammalia; order Rodentia; family Muridae; genus Montemys; species Montemys delectorum. The sequence continues at coordinate 8,939 of JADRCD010215330.1, forward strand.
CTTAATTTGTTAAAGTGATAAACAAGATTATGATGTGCAAACAAACAGGGCTTGTGCTCCAGCTGCGTCCAAGTTTATTTTACCAAGCCATAAACACAGGCCCTTTCTCCAGGCCCGATGACTGGGTTTCTCCTTCCTTTTGTTGGGGGAGAAGAATGTAAAGGGGGAGCAGGAGCCCTCGCACTGGGCTTTCCGGCCATGACTCCTGAAGGAACCCATTCATCCCCACTATTGGGCAATGCTGCCTACCCAGGGTCCTTCTGGGGTTTCCCATATGCAGCCTTTGCCAAGCAGGAGATGTGATCTCAGCTCGACCAAGCTGGGCCCCACACTCCAGGGATTCAGAGCCTTGTGAAACAGGCTGAAAGACTGGGGTCTTTGGGGAAGGAGGGCCAGGGGTCACAGCCCTCCTCCCACCTTACCCCGAACTGCTCCTCAACCAAGACTCTGTAGTGTAATTCCATCTGAGGCCTGGCGATAAAATACGGACAGGCCCATTCATTACGCTGGGAAGGCTTGGAATGGGGTCACTCTCCCCGGCTCCTGGAAGCCTATGGAAGAGGCAAGAGGACGCCTCTCTCAACCAGACCCCGTGGCTTCCCATGGGCTGGTAACTTTCCCCACAGAACCTGAGAACTCCCAAACTACCAGTAGCTCCTAGCTTCTCAGCCCTTCTTAGCAGAAGGCTTAGCAAAGAACCCGTTTGTCTTCTGTGCCTTAGGAGGGCTGTAGCTGAGGGGTCAGGCAGGGAGGCCCTTCCATAGGCATTACCTTCTCTTGCGAGTACAAGCCTCCAGCCGGCCTAGCTCCTCATAGGACTGGTAGAAGATGTCAAATTCCCTGGCACCCCAGCCCCTCCAGACAGCCAGGCACCACTCTGTGTTTTCATTTGCAAAGCCGCACACTACGGTGTCCTTTGCCACCACTGCCGCATCCACCAGGACCCTGCAGAGAGATGGGGTCTGTGATCACCCACAGGAGTCCTCACTAGGTCAGGGTGGAGCCTCTTCATGTATATCCTCGAAGGGGACTGAGTTACTAAGAGGGTGTCATAAACAGCTCTGGCTCTAGAATGGACTTGAAGGTCCCTCTTCTCCCTGGTAGTCTGGTCTATGGGATGGGGCCTTATAATGCACCCATAAGGCCAAGGGTATCCATTTACTTTTGTAAGCACTGGCAGTAGAATAACACTCTGGAAAATCACTGACTGACACAAGCAGAGCAGGCATAGTCCATGTCTGTCTTTGGAACTCTGGTGCCTAGAATAAACCACCAACTGAATATTACTGTTCAAGAACAAGCCATGAGGGTCAGAGGGATGACTCAGTGGGTAAAGGGGTTTTGCCTCCCTAGGAGGCAAGTTTGATGACCTAATTCCTAGAACACAGGTAAAAGCAGGAGGGAACCAACCCTCACTATCCTGTGATCTCCGCAAGCACATTGTGAAGCAAACCCGCACACCAAAGTGAAAACACAAGAGTGACTCATGGGTGTCCTTGTTGCAGGCCCCTCCCATTCTGTCCCCCACAGCCTCAGGAAGTTCAGAGAAATATGTTAGACAGAAAATCTGCTGTCTCCAAGCCATGGCTGTTTACATTGTTTGGAGGCTGTGGACCGTTTTTGCATGGTCCGTATGGGCAGAGCATGTTTCCGCTCAGGCCACAACAGATGATTCCCCGCATCCTCTTTGTCCTGGTGGTGTCTCTGCGGGGCTGGTGGCCCATCTCTGGGTCTGGTTGCATCCCCTCCTCCTATGCCCAGTGACTGAGCCCCACTGCACACGAAGGCTCTCTTTCACCAAGGTATCAAGAGTCTCTGGTCCTTCCTTGCTTTTTCAGCTGGCTAACTTGGGCCTTTCTCCTTCTAGCAAATGTGCCTGAGTCTTGAGAAAACCTGTCTCTTGGGGGATGGCTAGAAAAGGGTACCAGTACAGTCAGAGTAGGTGTGCCAAGGTCAACCCACCTAGTTCTGAGGACCCATTTGTTTCCTGAAGCCCAACTTGGAAGCTGGGAACTGCTTTGGCACAAAGCTTCATTTTACCAGGTCAGCCAGGGTTCAGGAGCAAAGCATGATCTTATTTCTAGATCCGGTCACAGAGAAGATCCACTGCCTCAGGACTCACTGAGAAAGCTCAGTGCTAGTGGGCAAGGGACTGGACGTGGCATGAGTGACTGGCTGCTTGTCTCTGACTGTCCTGCTCTGGGCAGAATGGGACTGTGTGATGATATTAAAGATGAATAAAGTCCTTTGCCCAAGGATGAGTGACAGCGGGTGCTGCCAGCAGATCTACGATGATGGGAAATACTGCACACATGTTTGACTTCAGGGCCTTTCAGGGGAAGCTTCAGTGTAAGGGATAAACACTAACCAGGAAATCTGGCTTAACACCAGGCTCCCATCTCCCTTGCCATGAAGACTGTGCTTTGAACTGGCATCCTCACATCAGCGACTGGCCTGTCTCCTAGTGCTACTCACTACAGATTAGCATCCAGTCACACTCTCAGGCTCAGAGAGCAGAACTGCAGAATGGGACCATGTCACCTGGCCCTATCTGGTGCTTCATAGGCTGGTGGGTCCCCTGACATGGGGTGGGGGGAGAGGGAACCTCTCCTGTTTGGTAGGGAAGGACAGTGAACCAATTGGAGAGACTCTCGTTTCAATCCCAGCTGAGTCTGGCCCTGGAGATATGCCTTTAGCCTATCAGGTACACTGACACCCCAGAACTAGATATCCGTGGCCAGTGGTTGATGCTCTATTTAGCTGTCATGCTGAACCCCAGGAGCTGCCTGGAAGACCCCCACCTTGCTTCTGTTTTGCTCTGTGGCCACACTGGTGGATCCAGGGGCTTATCTGTGGGAACCCAGGGGGCAGCAGGACTGCTGTGCTGTCTAGTGGACATGTTGGTGAGCCCCGAGGTTCCCCACACCTCTCTCCCCAGCCCCACAGAGTGGTTCTCAGTCTTACCCGTGCGGATTGAGCTCTCGAGCTTTTAAAACAGCGATGACTCTGCCCCGCTGGGTACCTGAATCCTTCTCTAGGCCGATGACAATGATATCTCCGCCATGTCTAAGGAACCAAACCAAGACAGGGGAAGAGAGCTCAGGAAGCTATACTCTCCAGTGGGCACAGGGCAAGTGAGCCAGTAGGTAAGGAGCCTGACGTTTTCATGAAGGGAGCGTCAGTGGATGTGCAGTGTGATGCAGAAGAGGGCCTTCCCCACAGGAAACCTGAGTATGTTTTGTGGCACCTTGAGCTTTCTGATAGGCAGATGATGAGATATGTTTCTGTGTGGACATTCTTAGATTTACTGGAGAGATCACTCTCACTTCTAAAACTGAATGGCGGAGTCTGCTTGGCAGAGCTGCCTAGATGGATCTGGGAATCTTTAAGGAAAACCACGGGTCCCACAAAGCAAGAGCATTGGGCAGCTCAGAAATGCTACTTGCACGCCACACAACTTACCTAGGGACCCAAATGAGGTCTTTGACAGCAAGCACCTTCACAGCCTGCAGGTGTTGGCTGAACGTCTCCCCATCCATGGGGCTCAGGTCATGCTCAGTTCTGTCAGAGGTGACACTGGGCTCCTGCAGCCTGTCTGAGTCTTCATAATTGGCTGAGAAAGGCACGCTGGAATAGCTGGTGAGGGAGCTGGGCAGACTGGAAGGGGACCTGGGATCTTGGTGGGGTGGGGACGAAGAGTAAGAGGACATGGAGCAGTAGTCAGTGAGCGAGTCCTGGTGGGTGAGGATCTGCATGCCCAGCTCCTCGCTGTACATGATGCTCACGTCTGCAATACATTCTTCCTCAGGCTCCTTTGAGGTGGTTGTGTGATTGCCTGGGGTTTCTGGGACTGAGGGCTGCACAGAAAACGTGTCCCTGAGAGGACTGGGGTCCCCACAGAAGTACCGGGCACAGAGCTGGTATGTGGCCGAATGGTACATCACTAAGGAATTGGCCTTGTCATCGAGGCACCAGACCATCTCCTCTCCTCTACAGTCTGAGCTGCACACAAGTGACGTGACCATGGACGGAGCTGCGTAGGGCTCCAGCCGCCTGCTGATGTCCAGGATGGTGCAGTCAATGACGAGGAGGCCCGGCCCATTGCTGTACCAGACCTCAGATCCACTGTTGACCACTTCCATCGCCTTCACTGGGTAGGGGTTCTGCCGTGAGTCTTCGTCTGGGATGCAGAACTTGGACCTGTTGGCTGTGTGTGAGCACAGGTAGGAGCAGCTTTCTTTTGGGGTGCCCCGTGCCACAGGAAACACAGCCACGAGTCCATCAGCCAGGCCTGCCAGCACCAGAAAGGAGTTCTGGGGGGTGGGGGGGGGAGGGAAGGGACAGGGATACATGATGCTTTATTCATGTCACACACTCTAAGAGAGAAACCACGGGCACCGGACTTAATCTCTATATGTGTCTCAAGTGGTCACATGCTCTCCCACAGTGCCTCAGAGAAGTAAAGCCTTTGAAATCTTGGCCTGCTCAGAGGTCTCAGGACTATGTCACAGCAGAGCCATGCCTATCATTGGTGCTGCCAGGCAAGAGGTGAGCCAGGGAGAACCGTGCCCATAGTGCCGAGGGCATCAAGCAAGGGTGTCACCACCTGGCACTGGTCTCTTGGTATATGAGCAGCAGGGAGCTGCCTTTACTGGATACCATGAAGACCTCAGGAAAGGCAGGACAGAATGCTCTCTGTACTGTAGACAGCATAGTAATATGATAGCTGTTGTAGGCATGAGTTCTGTTCATTACCCACATGGTAAAGAGCTCCAGAAAAGCAGGGGCCAGGTCTTTGTGTCCACCACTGTCACCCAAGCACTGCACTGGCATAGGAAAGGGTAAATCTCATACACTTCTGTGGCCATGGATTCCACTGTTTCCATCAGGTGGACAATATATGTCTCTAGAAGAAAGAGTTCCTAACGTAACTCTCCTGTAGGCATGTCTTGGTCCCGTGTGCCCACATCCACACTCTGAAGAGCCTGGGCTGACACCACTGAGGAGTTTGACTTACCACGAAACACCATTTCCTCTGTAGCCACCCGCCAGAGGTTACTAGGTAGAAGCCAAAGTTACATGTACCAAGCCAAATACAGGCTTCCTGGGGTATCTCCAGATCAGAGGACACAGAGTGCAATGGGCCAGGGAAAGGGCCACAGAACAGAGAGTTCAAGACAGGATCCCAGCCTTGTTCTAGCCAGGGGGAATGGCAGGAAGCCAGTTTGTTAGGAGGCAGCGTGCCTGTGTGGAGTGGGGTGGGCAGTTGTTCAGGGTAGTGGAGTGAGTGGCCTCTCACACCACATCCACAGTAAGGAGCCCTAGGAAAAGTTCTTAAAATCCATCTTCAGGATTTAGGTCAATAAAGCAGCCAGAGCAAACAGGCCATAAGTCTTTCTGGATCCTGGCTCTGCTGGCTGGCGTGGGGAACACCACGTTCGGCCGGGATATGAGCGTGCTTGTGCAAGAATGCACGCACGGTCTGCCCTGTGTGGCCTCTGAGGAACAACCTCCACGGGGGCAGGCACCCTGCAAAGGAGGCTCATACAGAGTCTGCTTTATTTCCCCTGCTCCGGCAGGAGGTGCGCCCTGGCTGGGGCGCTGGCTGTCGGGGACCCTTCAATAATGCTTTGTGTCCGGTTCTCCCGGCCTCTGGTGTAGGGAGATCCTAGCTGCCTAGGCTGCCCTTGGGGCTACAATCATAAATGACTGTAAGGTTCATTTCATACCCATTTTCTGTCACTTCTTTTTCCTTTTATAAAGAAATGGAGAGAAAAACTCACAGGTTTGATGACGCAAGAAGTCATAGCAACCATTAGCTTGCAAGTGCCTGGAACTCTAGGCTGCAAAGGGTCAGAGACCTATTTCATGACTATAATCATCCTCCTTTTAGGTGGGCAAATGGGGAATCACAAAAGGGCAGTCAGCACATTTTAAAAAGATGTGCTAGGAGGTGCTGCTTATGCACTGGTGGAAGGCACCCATTGCACCCGTAGGTGGCCTGACTGGATCCAGGGAGGGAAGCAGAGCTTAGGAGAGCAAGCAGTACCACCCAACATCTCAGAGGAGAGGTCATCATTCTGCATCCTGACAGTTCACCAGAAGGGAAGGTGAAGCTCCTGTGTCTACTGTTTGGAGGAGAAGGCCCAGGGCCAGTCGAGAGGTGGCCTTGCCAGCCCTAGTGAGGCTAGATTCCATGCCAAGATGTGGTGGAGCTGAGGCTGGGTAGCACTGAGTGGATGGGGTTAGGAGGGTGAGGGAGTGGGTTTGCTGGGCAATGCTGGGCAATGCTGGGCAACGCTGGGCAACGTTGGGCAAAGGACTGAGGTCTGGGAAGGAAAGCAAGTCTTTGAGAGGAGGTAGAGACAGATAAAAGGGAATCAGCTATGCCCACTGATCAGAAAAGATAGTGGCCAGGGCAGAGGAGAGGCTCCTGACACCTTTATCAAGAGAAGGGGGCACGTGCAATGGCTTACTTCATCATCTGCACCAGTATGAGCTTCATCTAAGCCAGGTGCTCTGGCATTTGCTCATGGACAGTAGGCACTCCATGTTAATGGTGGTCACCTGGGTCTCTAAAGCTGGCTATATCCTGGGCAAGGTGGTCCAGAAAGGTGTGACTCCATTGTCCCCAGCAAGGAGATCCTCCCACACTTGGTGACAAACCTGGATATGCTTCTGTCCCCACCTTACCTTTTTAATAATTGGTACTGCCAAGAAACAGGTGACCACAGCTGGGGTGTCCAGGGCCTGCTGGGGCATGCTTAATGGGCACATGCCCTTAAGGCTGTAGATATAGATTTTCTGGTCCTGTAGAAGCAGACAAGCTCACTGTAAGGACCAGATAAGGAAGTGACTGGCGTGACCTACTAGGACGGTTTCAGCCTGGGGAACCCCTTTGGTACATTTTCAAAGGCAGCATTTTGCTTGCTAATCCATTTTTGCTTTTTGTTTGAAAATTAAAGTCTGGAAGAAAGTTAGCTCATAGAGGATCCTAAGGCGTGGGAGACAGAACATCTCAGAAGCTCACTTCAGCTACGCATGAGCATACCACTGGCAAAGTGGGGTTACAATACAGTGACAGTGTGCCATGGGCAGAGTCCCTTTTTTATATGGGTCACCTCCTCTGTCCATCACCTTTAAACATATTTGGTGAATTTGTTGCTGCTATAAAGAATTACATCGGGATAGGTATTCTTAGAGATCTCTCTGTATATTCTCTTAAAACAGATTCTTAATTCTTGAGGCTTTAGTCCCAAGGGTATCTATGGGTTTTTGCAGATCTATATACTTCTAAACAGTCATGTAGAAGGATTATGATGTTCCTTTCCTTACTCATAACCCTGGAGCATTTGGTTCGGGGCAGTGTTTGGATTTCTCACAGGACACCTACATGGGTCTTTCAATGACATCTGCATATGGAGGCAGAATGTCCTCTGAGATGAGCTATGTTCCGTGGCCCTCACAGTATTATGAGGAAACACAGCATGCCATCAACACACCCAGTTTCTCCTGCTGAGAGTCTCTACCTATTCTTACTACCCTCAATCCTAGCTTCCCGCTGGTGGCAAGCAGGAGACAGCAGCGGTTCCCCTGGTGACCTACCTCACAGGACCAATGACATTGTCTTAGGGATTGCTTGGGGACAAGTTGACCTTGACATCTTGTAGTTTTACAAGTCTAGTCCACCTGGGAACTGTCCCCCTCTAACGCTCCCCCTGACACGGGCCCTGCAGGCTGGCAGTTACCTCGGTGGCTATCCACACTGAGCTCTGGACCTTGAGCTGACAGCTCAGCTTCATCCCAGGACAGGTCATCCTCTGTACTTCCAGAAGGCCTTTCTCTGTGTTGACCACTGTGTAATTCCTGTGGTGAGCAACAACACACGATTAGTTCTAGATAGCCAGGGGCCACCTCCTTCCCCAGGCTGGTGGGATGGCCTTGGGACAGGGGTAATCATTTAAGCATGAAGGATCTATCACAGGTTCAGGTTTTAAAGATTTGGTTTCCAGATGTAGGCACTATTTTGGGATGCTCTAGCAATGTTGGGAGTCAGGGCTAGCTGGAAGGGATGGAGTCTGAAGGTTCTATCAGGACCCCAGTCTCCCTCCCCACCTTCTCTGTCTCTCTCGTTCCCGCTCTCTGTATCTTGTCTTCCCAGGAGTAAAGACCATGCTTTTCCTCCCAAGGGCAGGGGGTCAAGAGGGCAGGGACTGGACACAGTGAGTCTGGATCAGTCATCTACCCTTGAGCTGTTTCTGTCAGTTATTTTGTTCACGTAAGAACACACAAAGGATGCCATCTGCAACCCTGTTCACTTCTAGAAATCAGAAGCACACCTTGCCGCATTCTGAGAAACTCAAGGGACCAGCTTTCACGGCAGTGGGGACATCTGGGTTTGCCTGCTGTACGAGGCCTGAACATGGAGGAGAGAGGACTTTGCAATAGGAAGTCAGCCTCCTTTCCAAGGGTTCCGGCAACCATCTCAACTCGCTGACACAGGGCGCCTCCATTGGCCTGCTCACTGCCCTCCCACTGGCCAGAGCCCGCCCATCACAAGAACAGAGTAGACAGCCCCAGGCTAAAGATAAGATGTGCAAAGTCCACACTTGACTGGGTGGAGCTCAAGACATGGCTTCAACCTGGGTGCTCTGAGAACAGCTCACGGTTAGTGAGGAGAGCCAGTTCTTGGCTCACAGGCCAGGATGTGTCCAGCACCAATGGCCCCCAACATGTCCTCAGTGTCCTTTGCATGAAGGAGGGAGTGAGGCCGAGTAGAGGGATGGTTAGTTGGTTAGCCGCACTCCCCAGAGCACACAGTTCTTTCTCCCAGTTGGAGAGCAGCGGATAGGAGCCACACTCTAAGGTCTTTCCTGGAGCCAGGTTTTAGAAAGCTTTTGCTATTCCTGACTGATACTAAACAGCTGGAGATGATAAAAAAACGGATACAAAACTTGCAAACGAAACTTCCTTCGAAGTTCTGTCTATCCATTTTAGTCTTTTCTCCTATGTATTGAAAAAAATTAATGACACATTTGCTTAAGAAAAATAAAAACTGAGCCGGGCAGTGGTGGGGCACACCTTTAATCCCAGCATTAGGCAGGTGGATTTCTAAGTTCGAGGCCAGCTTGGTCTACAGAGTTCCAGGACAGCCAGGGCTATACAGAGAAACCCTGTCTCGACAAACTCCTCCCCACCCCCCCGCAAAAAACAAACACAAAAAAAAAAAAAAAAAAGATAAAGAAAAACTACAGAGAACAGACCAGAGTCTAGTCACAGTGGCGTCACGTCGCCCTGGTTTTCCTGCTTCCTTTCCTTTCTTCTTCCATGGATCAGTCTGGGGATCTGATCTCTCTCCCTCCAGGTTCCCTGCTCTGTATGCCCAGGTAGAAGCCCCCCTCACTCTCCCTTCTTTCTGTTGGTGGGAGAGTTTTTAAGGACCCTCTTTTCCTACTGGGAAAGATCATTTTTTTCCCAGGCCCAACTCTCTCCAGCATCCTGCTCATGTCTGAGATGAAGAGGAAAGCAAACATCCTCAAGTGGGTAAAAGAGGGTCTGTCCCAGCATCCATAGGCCACTTGGCTCTGGAGTCCCAATAAGATGCTCCCAGAAGCCTCAACCTGCTTTCTTGCTTCTCTTGTGTCAAATGTTCCCAGGCCCAGCCCTGGAAGCAGCCATTTGATAAACCCTGCTTCTCCTTGGTACTTAGAGACCACGTCTGGATTCTAGGGTGCCAGTGACATTCCTTTCGTCCTCTCCAATGGAAAGAATTAGAAATGTGAATTTATCTTCCCCTCTGTCCATAGCTCCTCACACTGACACTTTAAGAACGTAAGATCCATGCAAACAATGTCAGAGTCCATTCTGATCTCACCCTAGTCAAGTCTAAGCCCTCCGCCCCCTGCCCCCTGACTGTAAGGCCTGTAAATGCTCTCCACTGGGACCATCTGAAGACTGCACTAACTTGCAAAGCTAGTGCAAAGTTTGTGTTGGGGGCAGGAAGGGTAGCATGCACTGGACAACCCCACAGGCTGTCACACAAGACCTCCATTCCATGGAGATTCCTTCTCTTGCCACTCTCCTTTCCATGCCCTGCCTCTGGGTCTCAGGAATTCTTTTTTTCCTCCCAGCGGGTCTTCCTTACACACTACAGCAGACCTTTTGCCCTCTGCTACTGACTGCTTGCTGGGCCATACAATGCTGACCATCAACTGCCTCAACCCTTTCCTGGATCTTCAGCTCACTCTGCCTTGGGTCATATCTAACTGGGGACCTTCTAGGGCCATTGTGTATTCTCCCTACTTATGGTCTCAGGTCCTACGGGTCTTCCCTCTAAATGTCCCATTGAAAGACCCACATGTCCTGTTCCCTCTCCTCTTCCTGGTGAAACAGTCAGGTTTTCAGCCATCTTCAATCTAGGAGCTGGAGTGAGCAGAAGTCACATAGGCTGGTGGGTTTCTTTGTAGCTTACAGTGGGTCTCCATACTTCCCTGCAGGCATCCTGGCTCCCCAGATCATGGTGGCCATTTTGGACCTTTTTTATCTTCTCAGATATCTCATTCCCCCATTCTCACTTCCTTCCTGCCACTTCACTATGAAAAAGAACTGAAATCAGAAGGGACTGCCCGTGGCCAGCTATTACAGAACGACCCTTCTGCTCCGGTCCCCTGCCTCCCTCTGGCTCTGGTCCATTGGCTTTCTTACCCTACCCCATTGGCTGCTCACCCTTCCACCTTCAGCA
>JADRCD010215331.1:0-28646 GCA_019843815.1 Montemys delectorum
TCTGTCTGTCTGTCTGTCTGTCTGTCTGTCTATCTATACTCCTATGTACTATCTATCATCGTCTATCAATTACCTATCATCTATCTATTTATCTGCCATCTATGCATCTCTCTACTATGTATCATCTATTAATCTACTTACCATCTATCCATTTACTTATTAACTGTCTATAATAAAGCTATTTATGTATTTAGTTATTATCTATCTGTCATCTATTATCTTTCTATCTTTTGTCATATATTTATTTTTATCGTCTATTCATCAATCTACCTAGTACCTATCTATCTATCTATCTATCTATCTACCTACCTATCATCGATTTATCACCTACCTATTATCTATCTGTCATCTATCTATCACCTATTTACCCTTTATCTGTCATCTATCTATCTGTATATCTATCTATCTATCTATCTATCTATCTATCTATCTATCTATCTACCTAGTCTATCTATCATCTATCAATCATCTATCTATCTATCTATCTATCTATCTACCATCTATAATACACTACTCGGGATATTCTACTTTGTGCTACGAAAACACATACATGGTCTGTTTTCACTCTTCTAATAATGCGCCCTGTGTCCTTCAGACTTAGATATGCCTATGCTGATTAAATGTTAAATACTGAAGTAATGACTTGTAGCAATTAAATTCATGGTTTTTCAAAACCTGGACATGATTTTAAGTGTAGACTATGTGGATATAAACATACTATTCAACTATTTCGATGGAGTGGATTTTGTCTTTCAGTCAAGGGGAAAACAAGGAAAATAAGATTTTGACAGTTTTGGTTTTTAGAAGTTTAAAGGCAAAATTAGATGTGCTGGATGTGAGATGCTATTCCAGAGAAGACCAAAGCCCATCAGTAACCCTGCTTTCTTATGTCTAACATCATGGAGGCATCCTGACTAGCTTGTAGTCAACAGAATCCTGAGATATTCTTGGGCCTTTAGCCTTGATGTAGCTACCAAGATTATATGAAAATGATTAGAAAGTAGTTAGCAGACATAATTAAGCACATTAATCATCTAATGCTGGTATCAGAGAGTATTTTTGACCTAATTTAATCTCTTAAACTCATTGTAAGCTTGGGGTTTTGACTAACTGATTACAGAAATCAGGAAGCTTCAGAGCATAGAGGTGATATGTGTTATGTGGGAGTTGTGGTTGAACACAGAAGAGCCACACAATAATGAGTGGGATCTCTGGATTGTCCTTCTTTCAGTCTCTGCTCCATAGTTTGTCTCTGCAACTATTTAGATGGGTATTTTGTTCCCCCTTCTAAGAAGGAACAAAGCATCCACACTTTGGTCTTCCTTCTTGAGTTTCTTGTAGTTTGTGGATTGTATTTTGGATATTCTGAGATTCTGGGCTAATATCGACTTATCACAGAGTGCATGCCATGTGTGTTCTTTTGTGATTGGATTACCTCACTCAGGATGATATTCTTCAGACCCATCCATTTCCCTAAGAAAGACAAACCAGAGACTGCTCCACCTGGGAATCCTTTCCATATTCAATCATCAAACCCAGACACTATTGTGGATGTCAGCAAGTGATGGTTAACAGGAGTCTGATATAGCTGTCTCCTGAGAGGCTCTGACAGTACCTAATACAGAAGTAGAGACTCACAACCATCCATTGTACTGAGCATAGGGTCCCCAATGAAGGAGCTAGAGAACATACCCAAGAAGATGAAGGGTTTGCAGCCCTTTAGTACGAACAACAATATGAACTAACTAGTACCCTCAGAGCTCCCACAGACTAAACCATCAACCAAAGAACACACATGGTGGGACTCATGGCTCCAGCAGCACATGTATATCAGAGGATGGCCTACTTGGTCATCAATGGGAGGAGAGGCCTTTGGTCCTGTGAAGGTTTATGCCCCGGGGAATGCTAGGGCCAGGAAATGGGAGAGGGTGGGTTGGTGAGCAGGGGAGGGGGGAGAAAACAGGGGGGGGTTTTGATATTTTTTTCTGAGGGGTAATCAGGAGAGGAGATATCATTTCAAATGTAAATAAAGAAAATATCTAATTAAAAGAAAAAAGGAGTGGGATCTCTGGACACTGAGGGCACCAACTGCTAATTCAGAAAGAGCCCCAAGGAGCTGAATTTGTCCAAAAAATTGGGTGAGTTTCAAAGAGGGCTTAAGCTCCTAGTTTAACACAGCCTTCCATGATACTTAAAACATTGGAAGACCCTGAGTTAAAAAGCCAGCCAGTAGCTGTCTATGACCCACAGAACTGTGAGCAAACAATTGTTGTTTATGGTAGACAAGTTGGAGCAATTTGTTAGTCACCAATTAAAACTGCATGCATGAGATTAGTGGTGAGTGACAAGTCTCAAAACTGGATCCACAGAGGTCTTATTCCTCTATCTTGTGAATCTGGATCACTATTTTATCATCTCATGAATTACAACACAGACATACTATATTCTAACGTCATACTAATGATTCATGGTGCTTACATGTTGCAAATGAACTTCTTAAACATGAATGCTCACAAAACTGTGACACTCTATACATCATGTAAATAGTACATTCACGTGACATCAAGACCAGCTTACCCATACTTGATTCTAAGCTGTAGACATTTATGACTAAAATGCAAGAACATAGGCATAATATCATACCTATAGAATATGGCCCCACAAATATATATACATGCACATATAAAATTAACATAATTGTTAAAAATTTAGGCTGAACTTGGAAATTTTTACAAAAGAAAATTTTATTATAACATCAATAAAGGTTTACATTTGTTTTATGAGTGTGTTTGCCTGTATGCACTCATGTGCACTGTATGTGAAGTGCTCACAGAGGCCAGAAGAGGACTTCAGATCCCTCAAACTGGAATCACAGACATTTTGAGCCACATGTGTGTGCTGAGAATCGAACTCAGGATGTCTGAAAGATCAGCAAGTGCTCTTGACAACTGAGCCATCTCTCTACCTCTATATCACCATTGTTAAGATTTTATTTACATTTGACAGTTCTTTATAAAATCTTGCACAATTTTGCAATAGTAATGAAGTTCATTGATGGAGATGCTCTGTGGTTTGCAACTCATGCTTCTTAAGTCTCTTCAAGAAACTGTAGGTCAACATCAACATATATTTTCTACCATCTGGGGCCTGACAGTAGTACCTCATAGACTGTTAAACAACCCAAATTTTAAAAGAAAATCTTCAAGCAAGGAAACAAATGCCTTGCATCTTGAGCAGCTTTAAAATGCCCTTACCCCAGTAGGGAGCCAGAAACAAAGACAACCATTAGGTCAGATATGAAGACTGACACTTGTGTTTAGCGCAGCCAAACAGCATAAGCTGCAATATAGAAACAGGTTTATAGAGTATTATATACAAAACATATGCACCCATAAAGGAGAGAGAGAGAAGGCATGCTAATGTCGCACCAGAACATGCCACTCCACAATTCAACACAGTGACATTTTAGGAAAGACAAACAGAAGTCCTCCACCTTCTTTACTGCTGTCCCCTGAAGCTGTTCATGGGATCTAAGATAACTTGAGTATCCTGTGAAACATATCCCATGATGGAGCTCCCTAAGATTAGAAAAATCTCTAATGTATTAATTGCTTCTCTTGTGGCTGTGACAAAATGCTCAACTGAAGCGAATTATGGAAGGAAAGGCTTATGTTGGCTCACAGTTTGAGGGGATTTCAGCCCACCATAGTGGAGAAGCTCAATCTATGCCAATGGATCTTGAATCATCTGGTCACATTGTGTCAGGGAAGAAACAGAGAGAGAGAGAGAGAGAGAGAGAGAGAGAGAGAGAGAGAGAGAGAGAGAGAGAGAGAGAGAGAGACGAAAGCTAGGCTATAACACATAAGGAAGGTCCATACCCTCTGACTCACCTCTGCCACTGAGAATCTACTTCCTGAAGAGCTCACAGCATCCCTAAGCAGCATTGCCAGCCATTAACCAAGTGTTCAAGCACACGCTCCTCTGTGGGGGTGTTTCATACCAAGCTACTTACACCTAAGTTCATCATCTCCTTTTTCTGATCTATTATTCAGGAATAACTAGTCTTTATCAAACCCGGTACTAAAATATCCAAATTTCCTTTCCCCAAGGCTCTCCCTTTCCTTGAAAAAAAATGTATGTGTCACATCCAAATTATAGTAAACAACTCAACATCCTGCTCTCTTGTTAGTCTTTTATTGTGGGGTCTTTGGCTGTAAACCCACAATAGATGAAAATATACTTTCCTTCCCCAAGCCTCCATATCAAATACAAACTCTAATTTTCTATATAAAATATTTTGTTTCTAAAGAAGCCCGAGAGTGTTTATAATATCTATGTTATAGTCACTTTAACAATGTTATCCTCAAATTCAACTTCTTTGAAAATAATGGCCAAGGATTATCAGAAACTGTACCAAGAACCCAACTGTACAAGTGCCTGTCCTGGGGACACACTGTGCTTTTGTTCCTGGTGATTGAATAGCCAGTTTCCTTGACTCTTTTGTGACACATATATCAAGGGAAGAAGATGGACAGGAGAAACACTATGTGCTAGACACCTAGAATAAAAAAGAGCCACCTTGGAAGTAGTATAAAATGCCTCATCTGGGGAGAAAGTAAGCAAAGGTCTACAAGCACAGGGCTCAAAACATGGGACCACTGCGGCCTAAGCTTCACAGTGTGCTAAAGGACAGATTGGCATGTAATTATCAGAAATGAAAACCTGGCCTTGAGGGTGACTAAGCTCCTCCCATGACAAATGGGGAGGAAGGTTCTGTGCCCCAGTGTGGAGGAATAACAGGGCCAGGCAGCGGGAGGGGGTGGGTTAGTGAGCAGGGGGGGGGGGGGGGAATAGGGTTTTGTTTTTTTTTTTTTTTTTGAGGGGAAACTAGGAAAGGAGATATCATTTGAAATGTAAATAGAATATCTAATAATAATAAAAGAAGAAATTACCTACAACCATACATCAAATGGTAGCAAGAGAACTTTGCAACCTGGTTATTATGACCTGTAGCAATTACATTAGATGCTAATATTTTTAGACAGTGTTATGGACTGACTGTTTGTGTGCCTTAAAATGTGTGTGCTGAAGTCTTAGATACCCAATGTGATGGAGTTAGCAGTTGGGACCCTGAGGGCTGTTGATGATGGTTTCCTGAGCTCAGGATGAGGGAGTTGTCATGATGACGTCATTGGCCTTAATGGACCAACCAGAGTAGCCCCTCATAATCCTTTCTACCCTGCCCACATTTACTCCTTTTTATGTGAGGGCACTTCAGGTTGTAACAGCGTTAACATTTTAACTTATGGTTTTATAACATCACTGTCAACACAACAAATTTCTTCTGAGAGCTTGTACTCTTTCACCATTGGGAAACATACCCCACTCCATGTAGAACTGAACTGTGGTTAATGCAGCATAGTATTTCACTTGCTCTTTTAAGAGGACAGCTTCTAGATATATACCTCAGCACTAATCAGAGATGCTTCTCTGTGCTGTGAGCAGCAGTGAATGGATAAATGTAGAGATTCACAGCTGCTCAAGGCAGAGAGACTATGGGACACTGGAGCCCTCAGCCTTAGAGACTGGTTACATCTTCTCTATGACTCAGGGAACATTGGTAGAAGAGACAGATAGAAGGTATGAACTACGAGACAGTGCAAGGGCTGTGAATGCTGTGTTCTGGGCATGGAACATCATTGCGATCATGATTTCCTGGCCTTTACGGCTGCTTGCACTTGGCTTGAAGGAGATTGGGCTTCTCAACAGTCAGTCATGGGTTGGGTAGAGACTCTCAGGGTCACATCCCTTCCTATGACTTACTGGCTACTGAGTGATTCTAAGGACAATCTCTGTCCTTGGCTGTGTGTTCGGTAGTGAGTGTGGTAAGCTCAGTGGACAGTTCCAAGCTTATGATTTCACAGATTTGCTTGTTAAACTCAGTAGGTCACAAGACAAAAGCAAAAGGCATAAATAAGGGTAAAGAACTCATAGGGAGGAGGGCTTTTGGTGGAGAAGGAAGGTTGGAGGGAGTAGAAGGGAGAACAGTCAGCATGTATTATATACATGCACAAAATTATCAAAGAACAGACTTGAACTATCAAGTTCCCCATCGTGTCCCTGGCCCTTTTCTTTTACAAACTTATTAATGAATTCATCAACATTCACACATACCCACAAACCAATGGCTGCTGCTACATGTCTTTCCTTCCAACAAGCACAAACTTCCTTTTTAAATGTACAATCAGGTTGATTGTAGGACAAAGACTTTAAGCATCCATAGCACGGATAAATAGAGCACAGTATTGCTAATTACATTTTACTCCATGCAGGCACTCCAGAGGACATAATTGTTGTGGCTACTCCCTCCATCATTGATTGTATGCCTTGAAGACCCACAGGGTCAAACATTATATAGGGAAGTAGGCATCTCAACTACAGGAAAGACACCCCATGTGTCTGTGTAGGGTGCTTCTACTTCATTGTGTGGAGAAAAGACTTCGTTCCTGTGTTGATTATAGTCCCCTGGCGAGGTCCTGGTTGCTTGAAGAAAAACAATTGTAATTATCAGACCTGCTAACACAGGGGCTGTGGAGATGGGAAGAAAAGCAATTATGCAAATTGCTTTGTAAATAAGTATAGTGTTATTTTCAATAGTCCTGAAGTCTATTTTTACTTATGCACAGGCTTATGCACAACACTATGAGGCTTGCTGTAAAATTCCTACCACAGGACAGATAGATTGATATTAGAGAGTCACACACAATGATAACTGGGCTGAACGGTATTAACCTTTCTATGTTCTCACACACCAGATGAGAGTGAAGAAGCTCCTGACACATCTACCTGCAGACTGAGGATTTATTTTCCATCATACAAAATCAAAACCTCTGTTTCCCACTGGAAAAAAAAATACCTGACATTAATGTCATGAAGATAGATATTCAATAGGGTTAAAAACAATCACTGAAAATATTGAATTGGGACACCTAAGGTATTTACTCTCTTTTAGGGTGCAAAATGACAGGGCCCATTTGAAAGAAAAATGACATTGGGAAAAGGAACAAAGTTACAAATAATGAAAAATGGCAAGGAACATCCTATAGAAATAGCCTCCTTTTAGCCAGGACCCACAGAGCAGAACTGGGTAGTCCTGCTGAGTGAACAAAGCCATTTCCCTGCCATGTCAAAGCAGGCATCAGCTGCCCTCCAGTACCACAGAGGTGGGGAGAAATCCTTGGAGAATGATCTCTGATGTCTGCAGGTGTCTGGAGGTACCAAGAGGAGTGAGCCTTCCTGTCGGCTTTCCACAGCCTTCCTGACACCAAAGGCCTGGCGCTGCTGCAGGGATCCGCTGCTGTCCTGTTTGAACTTTTTTCCTTTGAGTTTTAAACAACGTTCCATTTTCATACATAATATGGTTCTGGGAGGTGTGAGTTCTTCCACAGGCCCTCACAGTGCCCACTTAATGAATATCCAAATCCAGGAGGAGGTCACATTGTCCACACACATCTGACAGCAGAATCTCATTCTTAGATGAAACTTCCAGACTATTCAAAAGCAATGTATGCCTCACTGGGCACTAATTCAATATCATGGAATAAAACATTACGGAAAAGCAAGAAACACAAACAAAAGATTGGTCAGGAGTTGCTGATTAATTTTCACTCTCTGTCCCACCATTACATCCCTCCTCTAACAGCATAGCTTTTTTTTTTACTTTTGAGATTATAATATTACATTCCTCTTTCCATTCCTCCCCCTGAACTCTGCCACATAACAGACCCTGCTCTCCTTAAAACTCATTCTTTTTTTCCACTGGTTGTTATTGTATGCATAAATGTATATGTATAGCATGCATATGTATACTAACTGTAACCTGTTCTGTTTGTATAATGTAACGCTCATGTACATTTGCAGGGCTGAACACGTGGGACTGGCCAACCAACTTTCCTCATGGCCTATAGTTTTCTCTTTGCTCTGGTTCAGAAAAAGTAACTCGTGCTTTCAGAGAGGGTGTAAGCTGGACCATCGTATCAAATGCGAGCACTGGTATAAAAGCAGAGATGGTAGATGATCAGCCACGCGAGAGAAGCTTGTCTGCTGGGACAGGAAGTGATTAGGAAAACATAGAAAGCTTTCGAGAACATTCCTAAGACTAGCAGGGTAGTATTTAGTGATTCATAATGTCCAAAGGGAGGAAAAGAATGGACTCAGAGACACTGCAATTTGTTAACTCTGTACCACTAATGGAGTACTGTGACATTCCCAGCACTGGAATTGAGTGTATAAAATTGCATATAGTTTTCATAGTAGCTTTGGTTGGTTCAGAATGATAAATACTATTTGAGTTTTATTGTTTTAAAATAATCCACCTCTCAATTTACTAGAGATTATAACAAATATTTTTTAAAAATAATACAAATCAAAGTTACTCTCACCATCAAAATAATAAATTGTGTTGCATCCAAGAAGAAAGGAGAATGTAAAATGCTTACCATTGGTTCTGTATCCAAGAGATCAATAAAAACCCAAGTCAAAGAACTAAGTGAAGTATGAAGATTGCTGGGATCCTCCTATAATGTTTTTGTAAGATTTGTTATTTTTTCCTGGACAAATTGGACAAAACCTCCCTGCTTGAGGGAGGGTTAGAAGTGAGTGTGAAGTCTAAGAGAGGTCAGTGAGCCTCAGAGGCTGCCAGACAATGTGTATTCCCCACAAAGGAGAGATTTATTCAGAAGAGCTGTTAAATACTTCTCCCATCTTTCCTGGAGTTGCTCTTCTTGAAATACAGACTATACAGAGGATCAAAATCTACCTGTATTTTATAAAACCAGTGATGAAGAAGCATAAGAATAAAAGGCAGCTTGACTGGAGCTCAAACATCTGAATTTTGGCTCTGGTGTAAGGACTTTTAAGACGTCATCGCTATAGTCTTAGTTTAATGGAAATACTTTTATGTCTGGCATTCGATTATTAACCAAGCCTTTGGCATCTCATCTTTGTTACCACATAAAATTAAGCTGCCTGAAGCCCAAAATATAAACACACCAATGATTAAGAAAACCAAGCATCGTGCGTTTGTTTTGGATGAACAATCATCCATAATTTGAAAAACCTATTTAAAATTTACATAATGTGAAAGTTTTAACTCAGTTCTTTTTTCTTACTATGTGTATGGATGTCTGATTTGTTGACCCAACAAATATGTTTAATCAAAATCAATAAAGAGTGAGAAAAATGTAAATGAAAATCTTCCAAGAAACATTTCCAAATTAACAAAATGATCTTCTTTCCCTTATTTGGGAGTTATGTAAGATACAAATGTTGTGTTCACATTCTAGTTTTTCACTGAGTCTTGGAAATTACTTGCGCTTTCTGGTAATTTAAGATAATTGTCAATTTGAACTGTCATTTAGGAATAGTGTACTCTGGATATCTTCCAGAGAATGTTCAATTTACTACTTTAAAATGGCAAAGCCCTGTTTCCTTCATATCTAAAAATCATGTTGAACACTATATTTGTTTGTAGATTACCTTCTTTACCTAAAGTAATGTTAATTATTAAGCAGCTAGAATTTTACTTAGCAAACACAACATGACTCTCAGAGTCAGGTCAGAGGTTATTATTTTTAGCTTCACCTCAGTTTCCTTCTTGAGGAAAGACAGCCTGGCACACTCTCCTCTGCTTCAAGCTATTTCCTCTAAAATCTCAGCCAGCAAGAAGCAAAGTTTCCTATCCTGACGCTCCATCAACTGTCGCTGTTTTAAGATGGCTGCAAACCAGGAAGAGCCATTATGGGTGTCTAAATTTGGATCCTGACTGTCAGGACTCTCATTAGCACTGCCTGGGAGAATGGCCACTTAAAGTCACTTAGCCAAGTAATGATACTGGCTTCTAAAGCCAGGGCCTGAGTGATGTAACAATGGGTCCTATTTCAGGCTCTTTCCATCTCCATGTCCCTAACTTCTACTTTGGTACCTGCCCACATACCATCAACCTGTCCTAGTACTTCTGACTTCTTATTCAGAAAGCCTCAGCAGGCATTTATGAGACAGATCATGACCCCCAAGTACCCGATATACATGTCTTTAAGATAATGAACAAACTGGAGAAAAAAGTAGCAGGTGGAAAAGGTATTGGAGAAACATTACACATTCTGTCCTAAAGTCTTTGTGTGGTCACTCTCACGTCATTTTAGATGGATAATGTTTGCTCTATTTATTTATAATGATGATTACTTGTTTTGCTGTGCCAAGAATCAAGCTTAAGGCCATGCACACACTAGGTGACCACTATTAATCTCAGAGACACATTTCAACACACATTGTATTATTATCGCTATACTTTAACCATGCTAATTTCACAACTGATGAGAAACTTTGGCCATAATTAACCATATATCTTCATTTCCTATCGTGATTTATAAGTAACAATAGTTTCTACAGGATGTGTAAACCTATGCCATAAAACATCAGTCACTTCGTTCATCAGAGGGTACATGGATGTCAAGTTATTTATCAGGCCTATTTGCAGTTTTAAGTGTGATTTGTGGAAGAAAAGTCAGCTACAGGCAGGAATGTTTAGTCGGGTATTTTACCCATGTACATGCTGTCAACCAAAGCTCGGGGCACAATGTTCTTTCATCGATCATCAGTCAAATTAAATTTTCACAAAACTCCTTAGATTCTGTCCTAATCCATCCATGTAATTCAGTATTTGCTCTTGTAGTGCCTAAAGTAAGCACATAATGGAAGACATGAGACTGAACTCTCTTTAAAATTGGGAGTGCTATTTGCTTTCTCTCTCCTCTGTCCCACCTCTTTATTCAACAGCACCTCTGTGTGTGGTGGATGGACAGGCTGAGTCCACCACATTTTGTCATGTGAGAGCTCAGAAGGAACAAAGAACACCATATGTTTTCTAAACACATTCGGTCATGTTGGATTCTCAGTAAAGTATTTTGTTTATATAAAATGAAACCAAATAAAACACATGAATTGCCAATTTAAAACATGTAGTAATGTTTGGGTTAGAGAAATGGCTCGGGGGGTAGAGTGTTTCCTTTTATTTGGAAGGTCCAGAGTACAGCTCCCATGTAGGAGGAAGTACAGTGGCAACCTCTAACTAAACACGAGGGAGGGCAGATGTGCAGCCACAAAGGCATCTCCTGCACAAGGACCTAATTGAGGACTGCCTGAGAGACCAAGGGTTGCTGATGCAGACAATGCCAGCCAATTGGGAACTGCTACTTAGAAGAGATGCTTTCTTGAGACCAATGGGGCACAGATGGAGGTTATTAAAGGAATGTGCAGCGGTGTTCATTCAGAATTTCTCCCTTGCTTATGGAGTCTGTGCCATTGACTGTGTGCCACCTCATCTCCAAACCCCAAGGGAAAGTAGAGTCGGGCACTGAGTAGTCCAGGGCACAGGCACTAGCTCCCAAGACATGTCAGATGTCTCTTAACTGCCTGTAACTTCAACTCCAGAGGATCTAACTTTCTTGCCTTCTTTAAACAGACTACTGAATTTGCCCTGCTATACAAAACTCTTCCTTATACTTTACAGGAAATATCTAGGAAACCCAGAAGTAATGCTGAAGGCAAAAGAATGTCACCTGTCTCCAACTATTCATCTGCTTGTCTGCTTGTTCAAAACATTTCTAAACATTGAATTCCCTCAAGCTCTCAATACTGTTTCTAAGTCATTTGAGATCAATATCATTTTTTTCTTCTTTAGTCATAGTATTGTCATCTGCTCTTCCCTTCTCCCAGATCCTGAGAAAGACGGGTACTCCATTTCCCAACCCTTCTGAGAGGGATATCTTCCTGAGACGCTGCCAGCACTCCTCCTAGGCTCTCTATAGACCATGCCTTCATCTCTGTTTATAGTTTCTGCTTGCCCATCCTGAGACTCAACCGTGGCTACAAAATCCTTCCTGGCTCTAAGATCATGGTTCCCTTAATCTTGAGTTTTGCAACACGCTTTTAAAATCTGTTTTATCCTCTTGCTATCAATTCCCATAATGTCTAGATATACTTCCTCAAAAATGATCTCTCATCAGCTTCTTGAAGTTAATGGAAATTACTCTTGTCAAGGTCTCTAGTTGCTTTCCAAATGCCCAAAAGAACATCATACTTTCCAAGTCCTTCTCCATTCTTTGGCAGCATCTAGGCCTGACTTTTCTCTAAGGTCTCCATTCTCTCTCCACTCAGACACAATGGACACAACACCCGCCAATTCACCTCGGAGCTTATCAAGCTCCCAAATGTCCCTTCTTTATCACCTATGACCCAGCTTAGATGATTTTTTCCCTATGAGATGGATCCACTACTCTAAAATTTCAAGGCTTAGTTGTATTTCTTTGAGAACTTTAATCACATTTTTAGTTATTTGCATAAGCAAAACATCCTTTTGCTGTTATAGTAATTTGCTTCATGGTGGGTAAGTTTTGCTTGCCATTTTAAGCAGCATGGCACCGGCAGTATGTTAATCGAGATCTGAAAAACTCTCACAACTGTCCTACATTTAGTCACAATAGAGTTGTTGACTGGTTAAATGATAGATCCAAATATTTATTTAACTATTGAAACAAAATGACAGGAATTGGCATTCAGAATGGGGACTGCTTGTAAAGTTTTTCCATAGAATTCTGTATTGAAAATTGATTCTTGCTAGTTCATCTGCCTTTATTTTAAGGAAAACTGATGACATTTAAGAATCTTTACATCTAAATTGCTACCTGTAGGAACATTTTAATAACGTTTTATTAGAGCTAACATTTATAATCTTATGAGGTAGACCAGATGGCAATTTAGGCTTTTCTACAAGCTGTCTTAGAAAATATAATGTGAATTTTCATGTCAAATGTGAAAGTCTCATAACCAGAAACTGTCCCTAATAGTGTCTTAACTGGTTAAAAAAAAAGCACTTACTTTAAAAATGAAAGTTTTAATTCTTTGTATTAACAACTTGGTATAACAAGCTTTATGTTTGCTTAAGAAATTATTTCCACAAAATTCTCAATAATGAATATACATAATGTTTCATGTTAGCATCATATGCAAATAAGTACTTTTCCTATCCATGAGATTCATCTCTAAGCATTGAACATTGTTGAGCATTTTATTAGTATTCTAAAATTATCTGTTGGGTACCTGATGATGAAAGATACTGCTAGGCAACTCAGGGCTATATAGACAAATTAGACATAAAACCTACTCTTGAGAGACTTTCCATATAATAGGAAACATAAGAAGTGTCCACAAATAACTCTGCTATTGGGTTGACAGCCGTAAATCCCATGAGTGCTTCAGAGAAGAGACTAAATGTCTTGGGAGTTCTTGAAATAATGAGATACTTTCTGCTTCAGGAGAAAGCAAGAAAGGCATCACACAAGGAGGTCTTGAACTGATCCTGTTATAACTGGTATAACCTGAACATGAGGGCAAAATGCTGAACTAGAGCCACTACAGCAAGGAAAGGCAATTAGAGCATTTAAGAACCCACATTGAGTCCTGTTACAGGCTCAAGGTGCAGAGCAATGGATCCCAAAGGCAAAGGACTGTAGAGAAGTATAGGGGTTGGAGCCATAGGAGGTGATGGGTTATCTCTCCTGGCAGTGGTCCAGAGTGCCTGGAGTTTGATGCGCACACAAAGATCTTCATGGTGCAGTGACTAGCCACACTGACCCCTAGGCTGTTTGTCAAGATGAAAGAATAAGGTCGAGGTCATGGGAACTGAAGCCCCTCTGGTGGAATGCACATCTGGCCCTTGCACTTTAGCAGACCTATCTGGTGACCATGTGATGGCAGTCGCCACCAACATTGTCTTCCAGACAAGCCTTCAGTCAGGATTCACTCTTGCAGCAAACATCAATCCTGGTTGCTTCAGTCCAGTGTCTCCAGGTTCTGTGCTGGGAGCTTTTAGTCATACAGGTGAGTAGGGCTAGGTGTGTGTGTGTGGTAACTGGGGCTGTGCTGTAAG
The DNA here is from genome assembly GCA_019843815.1 of Montemys delectorum. Taxonomy (NCBI): domain Eukaryota; kingdom Metazoa; phylum Chordata; class Mammalia; order Rodentia; family Muridae; genus Montemys; species Montemys delectorum. The sequence goes on from JADRCD010215331.1 coordinate 13,988, forward strand.
GGATTGTCAGGAAAAGTAAACTTTTCTGTATGGCCATCCTCCTCCTAGCCTATCTCATCCTTGGCGATGACACTCAAATCCTCCCACAATTCTTCCCGTATCACTGGGGCCAATGAGTTCAGTCTAAACTAGCATAGTTGATGGTGACAATGTGTTATTTGCCATTTTTTGGATCATTCATTGTGAGGGGATGTCACATGTGGAGGACAGCCAAACAGATCTACACACAATTCTGTGTGTGTGTGTGTGTGTGTGTGTGTGTGTGTGTGTTATAAAACATGTCTCCAGTCTCCAATCCCCATGAGTAAGCTACTTGGGGACTCTCTTAATCTAGTTAAATCTTCAGTATGCTCAATATAGTTTATTTTCACAAGAGACCCCAAGCCTGTATGTACCATTCAACTAATCTGTTTCCTAAAACTCCACTTAGAGATACTGAGTTACAGGGCGAATATTGTTGTACATGACAGTCCATGTAGAAACAATGCTGTATGTAGAAATAGTTGCATCATTCTCCTGTTTTTGTTTCTTTTGGAGAGAGAGCCACTTTACAATTGCTATTGCCTGACTATACCTCGTAGGAAGAGTTAGCTGTTAAGTGGAGTCATGCTTGCATGACTTTTCAGATTACCTCCATTACAAAAGGAATTTCAAGGATCTTATAAAAAAAATCACCAGTTACAACAAATTTGGTCAAGCTACTACACAGCCAATATCACAGTTGGGAACATGCCCTGGAGTGGGGGGACAGTCCATCCTGGGGAGAAGCTTGGAAACAGAAGCTTCGGATAGCTGGTTGCACTGATTCACAATCATGAAGCAATGACAGAGAAATGCTGGTACTTTTATTTCTGAGAAATGCTCATTTTCTGTGTTTTATTCAGTCTATGACCTGAGAATGTCTAGGAGTAGTGCAGCCCACAGTTTGGCTGTGGCTTTCTACTTCAACTAACCTTTAGATAGTCTCTCACAGACATCTAGCCAGAATCTAGCCTCTAATGATTCTACATTCCATCAAGTTGACAATCAATATGAACCCTTACACTGTGAGACAGAGACATGATATGGTACATACATGCATACGCACATATATACACATACATACTTACACACACACATATATCACATAAATGCATGTAGGGATGCCTTGGTATGTTGAAAGCTATTTACTGCTGGTTTAGAGGCTAGTGAACTTGAGGATAATCAGCTTCCAATTTCCCCAAGCTTTCCTTGAGGAGACATCTGAGTGGTGCGCACAAATCCATCAGGCTCCATCGGCTGCCATCCAGCTGAGAGCCATTTGGGGATAAAAGGAGCTATTTCCTGGATGAATTCGTCACCAACACTCCACCAGAATAGCTTAGGGTAGGGAAGTTTCAATGACTAAAAGAACATTAAAAAATATGGTCATTCATGTGACTCACAAAGCATATATGAATAGACATTCAGGAATGAGTGAATTTTAAAAACAACCCATTTCCTAGGACTGTAATGAACCTGGGTGGGTGGAGGAGGGAGCTGAGTCTCTTAATGAATGCCAAGGGTAAGGAGGATGGCTGGAAATGGTACTGGCCTGTCTATGTTCTGATAGAAAAGTGGAAAAATTATTTATGATTAGTGAGTGTAGACTTAGCAGACTTTATTAGTAGAATGTCTTCATTATGTTTTTAAATTTCTTAAGTGCCTGTCTCTATTCTTCCTTTGCTATTAGGGAAATGGAAATGTATTTCGCTAGAAATTATGTTTAATGAATTCAGTGATGATCATGAACATTTTTATTGAGTTTAGCAGTCCATGGAATTTACTCCTCCCCCTTCTTCCTTACAAAATAAGAGGAAAAAGGAATAAAAGAGATGCTTTGATCAACATTTCACTTTAAAATGAACTCACTACAGTGTGAGCATGCAGACATGTAGAGGCATGGGATCATGTGTACCTGGCCTATAGTACTCATATGCTGGTGTTGTCTCTGAGTTCATGTTCAAATTTTCATGTCATTGAATGAAGGAGAAAGTAGCAAGAGTTTTATCTGGTCATAGAAAATGGTTATTAATCAAAGGGTTAGAGAATCCTGAAGTCTCACATCAGCCCATAAAACACATTTTAGAAAACCAAGGCCTTTGGTTCCTCCTGGTTGGACAAGCTTGGTCTTAATTTCCATCACAGTACTCCAATCACTCATCCCCTGGGCAGAGTATCTGGTATGCTAGGTTTCATAGTTTTAGTATACCTCATAACTATTTCAAATGTACAATCAAATGCATGGAATCATTTTTCCAAGTGGATTTCTGTATTCTGCAAGCTGGATCTTCTCCCATTAGCTATATTGAGACAAAGAGCAAGTGACACACGGTGTTCAAGTGTCCTGTTTTCCAGGCTATGTTTTCCAGGGCTGAGAACTTCAAGTCACTCTCTATCGTGGCTTCTGCTGAAAAATGGTGACCCAAGAGCAACTGAAATCCAAAGATTTGAAGTTGCTCACCTTTTGGGCATTTTGAAAATTACTTTTAGTGAAAAATAAAGACAATGGTTGTGTGTGTATTGTGTGTGTGTATGTGTGTGTATGCGTGTGTGTGTATGTGTGTGTGTATGTGTGTGTCTCTGTATGTGTATGTGTGTGTATGTGTGTGTGTCTGTGTATGTGTATGTGTATGTGTGTGTGAGTGTGTGTGTCTGTGTATGTGTGTGTGTATGTGTATGTGTGTGTGTATGTGTATGTATGTGTGTGTTTATGTGTATCTGTGTGTCTGTGTCTGTGTGTGTGTGTCTGTGTATGTGTGTGTATGTGTGTGTATGTGTATCTGTGTGTATGTGTGTATGTGTATGTGTGTGTGTGTGTGTATGTGTGTGTATGTGTGTGTATGTATGTGTGTGTGTCTGTGTATGTGTGTGTGTGTCTGTGTATGTGTGTGTGTGTTTGTGTATGTGTGTGTGTATATGTGTGAGTATGTGTGTGTGAGTATGTGTGTGTATGTGTGTCTGTGTATGTGTGTGTATATGTGTGTGTGTATGTGTGTGTATGTATGTGTATGTGTGTGTATGTGTGTGTATGTGTGTGTATGTGTGTATGTAAGTATGTGCAGCTGTGCTCATGAGTTATTGCATGTATAGTGGTCAGAAGTCAATCTAAAATGGCATTCTCAGTTGTTCTCTACCTTGCTTTTGAGATAGGACCTCTTATTGAGTGGTGACCTCACTGTGGAATACAGGATGGACTGAAAGCTCCTGGGATCCACGTATCTCTGTATTAGCCCCTTCCATGAAGTTCCTGTGCTTTGGTATTATAAGTAGACATGTCCACACACAGCTTCTAGCATAGGTGCTGAGTATCTGAACTCAGATCCTCACAGATACTCAGTGAGTACTTTATCCACTGAGCCATCACCCTAGTCCTCAAATTTGGTTTGTCAGTGAGTATGTATATGTGTGTGTGTGTGTGTGTGTGTGTAAGTAAAGTACTTTTTCAAGTAGGATGTTTTATTCAAATAGTTATTTTCAAATGCCTTAACATTAGTATAGATTGTAAATAGATGTAATGATCAAATAAAGCACAACCCCAAAACCGAGGAACTTATCATAGTCTACACTGAAATCTATAACTGAAATACCCCACTTAGAATGTCCATTGTATCAACTTGATTGTATGCTGACACACACGCTACACTGCTGAGGAACACCTTTTCCTGGGACTTCCAACTCAGGAAGAGGGAAGAGTCATTTGAAATGGCCCTATCGCCACTGGCTTAGTCACTGACAGGATAAATAATGGAAAATGAGAAAGATTCCTATCCACACTTCCACTGCCAATGAGCCATGTGCTATCACATCTTCTGCACCATAAAGGGCAGGATCCCCTCCAACTGTGAACCACACTCAGCCCTTCCTCCTTTGTGGCACTTCAGGTGTTGAAAGCTAGCAAGACACAGTTAAAGCAATGCTGCTTTTTGTAAGGTGATATGACTGAAAACTATACTTTAGTCTTATTATTGTTGTAGCTTTCACCAGTAAATAGAAAACTTGTTATTATTCCTTAAACCAAGGCTATAGATAGAATCTTTCATTGGGGCTTCCTGGTCTCATCATGGCTCATCCCACTCACTGGCTCAGACATGGTTGTTCTCCACCACAGGAAAAAGTCAGTGGTGAGCATGCTCAACATCAAGGGATCCTTATCCCAGAAACCATGTGTGCTTGAACTTTACAGAAAAGGTTACACCATGTCTTTGGCACTTGAAGAATCTCTTGGACCTTGTGAATGTATAAATTCTTGGACAGATACAAGAACCATGTCGTCAGAGGCTGCGCTTGCCTCTGAGTTTGAGTCAGGGATTCAGAGGAAACTGAAGACAAGGCCTTTATGTTTTCTATATGAAGCATTTACAGAAACTTTATTTAAAGACTTGGAGAAAAAGAGCCTTGTCATCTATAATTGGAATATTTTGGTGCATGGAGAGCAAGCGTACAAGGGAAAACAAGAGGAAAATTACACTCCTCTAGACCAGCACTGCTACAGTCCTAGAGCAGAATACAGCAAGCCTGGGAAGTAAAGCAAACAGACTGTTTGAAGCAGCAATATCACTCCACCACAGGGCTGCACAAGTAGCTCTGTACACTGCACCCAAGAAGGGCCTTTCCCCAAGAACTGTGTTCTAGCTCCTGACCTCTTATTCAAGTAGAACAGTTTTGACATTTTATTAACGTTATCAAACTTTGTATGTTGTTAATGGTCTCTGGTATTGTCTTTCCCATTTTAGCCTGATTGATCCTCATACCAGATGATTCTTAGGAGTGCTTATGTAGCAACTTGCCATCTGATCTAAAATTCAAAGTCTAGTCCTCACCATGGTATGAGCTATGGAACTGAAGCAGCTAGGGCAAGAATGGCAACAGAAGGAGTGGAATGTGCATGAACTTACAGCACCTCTCAGAGTTACTTCCTGCCTGGCTATGTCAGGGACCCTTCTGGAGCTTTGGTCATTGTAATTCATATAAACCATGATGCCTTGGCATGTGCAGTTGGATCACAAAGAAGCTAAAGACTAAAGACATGGAAACTTGGAAACCCAGGTTGAGTCAATTGAATATGCTTGTCAGGAAGTCTAATGTTCTAAGCTCAACTAATCATCTCTGTTTTCCCGAGCTTCTCATCCCTTCCTTATGTTGTATCAGTGTAGACCTGGCTTCCTGACATCAGGGTCATATTTAAATCCTTGTCTACTATGCACTGAGTCAAGGTACAGTGTTCAACATATTCTGTTGAGAGGACGAGAACATTCCAAGGGCCTCGTGCTGGGCTTCTCAACAACCTGCCTTGTGCCCACCTCACAGAACTGTCTGCCACTTTTCTCTAGTGAGGGATGATGTCAAGAATCAGCAATGCTCTCAGAGTCCTTGTGTGGTCACTACTAAGGGCCTCCCCCAAATAATTCCAGTGGAGGGAAAGGGGCCAGGAAAAGAAGAGGGAGGAAGAGGAAACAAAGGAGGAAGAAGAAATGGAGGAGGATGAACAGAAAGATATGAAAGGGAAGAAGAAGAGGAGGAAATGACTGTTATGGAGGAAGAGCAGAAATGGGCATCAGCTGCTGGCTTTGTGAGTGAAGCACTGGGCGCTTGTGGCTTTGAATGTTCATGTTTTATATCACAGTCTAATTACTTTGTTTTTCAGACTGAACTCCAAGGACATGATGTTCACCCTCACCTGCAAAGATTCAGATCTGTGTACTTGGGGAAGAATCATCTTAATGTTTCCCAAAAGGACTTGCAGAGACCTCAGGTCTGATACAAAGTGAGACTCTTAACTGTCAGTGTAAATTCTAGAAGACAATTGAGCTTGCAGGACTGAAGAAAAGTGTTTGCCAAAATACATTCTGAAAATTGTTGTGCAAAATTCAGTGGAAATTCAAAATACACATTGCAATTTGGCTCCATGTCCAATTGCATGTGAATCTCCTTATCTGATTTTTAAAAAATGGATTAATTAAGCAAAAACAAATTATTCAATATCAAATTAACAGCAGTCCTAAAGATTATATTTTCTCTGCCAAAATTAATCTCTGAAGGAGCACACAACTATGGTTGTGCAATCAGTTCCTACGCTTATTTTTAAATGTATCAGAACAATGACTAGGAGATATACTACCCCTGTGCCATTGAAAGCAGTTATGATTGAAGTGTATATAGCTTATGTGGTGCTAAAACTTTACAGAATCTATGGTGAATTTACTCATCAACACAGTCCCAAATCTGTTAAAATGTGTCAGGATATACCATAAGGGTTAAGGACTGACTAAACTAGGACCCAGTATTGATGTAAAAAAAAAAACCAAAAACTTCTTTTCCAAGTTTTTATTTTTGGTGTTAGTTTCTACAACAGGGAGGAATTTGCTCCAACACAGTACTTCACTTTGTGTATATATCCTCAAGGGCTCAGCACGTAGAGAACAAGTGTCTCTGAAGAGCTCACCTCTGAATGGGACGTCTCCATCGCACCCTTCCTCCCAAGACATGGTAGACATTGAACAAGAAGGCTGGACGCAAGAGGCAGATCAAATGGACAGCTGCAGCCAAATAACATTTGCTGTAAGCAACAGCTCTGTGGTCTGCATGGACTTACAGCAGCAGGGACTGTGTGCACAAGACGTGGGCCAGACCATGGCAGCCAAATCCACGCATGGTGGAGAACCAGGTTCTGAAGTCCCACTCCTATCCAAGCATGGCGGAAAACCAGGTTCTGAAGTCCCACTCTTACCTGAGGAGCAGTTATTAACAATTTATGTCTGCTAGGGGATGCATTAATTCAGGGATGCAGGCACTGGGAGGCTACTCATGCTTCAGCAGATGGCCCTACACTGTGGATGTATAGGCAGTAAGTGCACTCAACTTTGTTGTTAAAGAAAGAGAGAACACATGAAGTAAGGAAAGAAAGGTGCTAAGAGGATAGGGTAAGAATTGGAGGAAAGGAAGTGGAATACATTTGACACAAAGAGAGTATGTGCATGTATGAATATGTATAAAAAATTTTTTCACATTGATATTTTATTTATTTTTTTATTAGATGTTTTCTTTATTCACAATATCTCCTTTCCCAGGTTCCCCTCCAAAAAAATAATAAAATAATAAAACAAAAACTAAAACAGACCCCTGTTCCCTCCCCCCTCGCCCTGCTCACTACCCTATCCCCTCCTGCTTACTGGCCCTGGCATTCCCCTACACTGGGGCACAGAACCTTCACGGGGCCAAGGGCTTCTCCTCCCATTGATGACCCACTTGGCCATCTACATATGCTGCTGGAGCCATTAGTCCCACCACGTGTACTCTTTGGTTGGTCTTTCAGTCCCTGGGAGCTCTGAGGCTACTAGTAAGTTCATATTGTTGTTCGTCCTAAGGGGCTGAAAACCCTTCAGCTCCTTGGGTCCTTTCTCTAGCTCCTCCATTGGGGACCCTGTACTCAGCCCAATGGATGGCTGTGAGCCTCTACTTCTGTATTAGTCAGGTACTGTCAGAGCCTCTCAGGAGACAGCTATCTCAGGTTCCTATCATCCAGTACTTGTTGGCATCCACAATAGTGTCTAGATTTGATGACTGAATATGGGAAGTATTCCCAGGTGGAGCAGTCTCTAAATTATCCTTCCTTTAGTCTCTGCTCCATAGTTAGTGTCTACAACTCCTTTCATGGGTATTTTGTTCCCCCTTTTAAGAAGTATTGAAGTATCCGCACGTTGGTCTTCCTTCTTCTTGAGTTTCGTATGGTTTGTGGTTCGCACTTTGAAGAAAGACTAAATTGACATGAGATGAATTCAACCTGATGCTAAGATGCTGTTATTGTTGCAAATGTTCATTAAGGATGAATTGGACAAAGTCTGTGGCCACAGCAGCACAGAAAATGAAAGTCTGTGCTAGGACAGAGGAAGTAACCAGGTAAATAGGAGTGAAATATAATCCTGGGATGGCAAGAGCTGAGAGAAATGAGCTAGCGAGAAAGAAAATGTGTACAGATTGGATATCAAGGTGGGACTTACTCTTCTGAGCCAGGATGGAGCCACCCACTCAATGACAATGACTGGTGGCTGATGGCTCAGGTGACACTCAGGCTAAAGAGATTTGCAGTAAGTTAGAAAAATGAAGGCTCACATTATTAGTCACAAGCTATTCCTATCTGCATCAGAGTTTCATGTTGTGTCTCATTGATTAATAGGACAGGACACACAAATGGTACCTTGGCTGGGCAACCTGGAGCACTCAGTCTACACGTGATGCTTCTTCCGGATGCCCTGACTGTCAGGGCAGTTGATTCGTTTCTCCTTTTGGTCTCTGTGGGAGGAATGACCATGTTTTTCCATACCCTTTTCAGTGTGTTGTCTGTCCTCAGTGCTGACAACACATGAGGCATGAAATGGATTTTGCTGGGTGCTCTAATGAGGACCTTGAGGATGGAAAGATGTAGCATTTTCCTCTGCTCTCTCACAGAGGAGGTTAGCACGGGGGATCGTGAACCATGCATCTAAGTCTCCTAGTGAAACACATCTCTGAGATTACTTCTGCCTCCAAAACTTAAGGAGGAGGACATCTGGCCTCAGAGTACTAAAGCAAAAGCCTAGCTTTCATTTGTGTTCAAAAAGGCTGCCAGTAATTTCCTAACAGCACAGATTTCAGAAAATATCATTTAAAAGAAGATTTGAGTGATCTCAGTACCTCTGGAGCAAGGCCACAACTATCAGAGTGACCATAAAATATTCAAGGGTAGTCTAGCTCGACAGCTGCCCTTCAAAATTGTGTTAAATTGACTTATTGCAGAATTTCTCACTTCAAAAGTTGGGTTTATTTTTGTATGGTTAATAATGGTTTTTGAAGAATTTAACAGATGGAAACATGGAACAGACTTAATGAATTATTGTCGAATAAAGTCCTGGCACGTGAATGCCCACTCTGTGTACATGGTGACTAAAATGAGACAGCAGACGTATTTGCTTAGGTCGTCACAGATCTATAGAGGTGAACACATTGTCTGATACCGTGAGGAAGTTTTATACTGTGCTAGGAGTTAGGTACTACTGTAAAAGCCACCTGTGAGCCATCCCAATATGTCCTGAACTGTGGTCAGAATTGTTTCTATATTTATATGCTGAAAGTTGGGAGAATTGAGGACATCAGATTTTGGCTAAAATTAATCTAGGAACATGTACATACATATTTATTGTAATTCTTGTAAAGTAATTTTAAACGTGAGGGAATTCATGTAAGTAGCACCAAGATTTCCCATGTATTATTTTCTATACAGTATTTAAACAAATTCTAACAATGATAACTTATATAGCTAAATTGCTATCATTGACACAAGGTGCTTTTCACTGCTGGAATAATATTAACAACGTCTTAGCCCAGGCATGGTGGTTCACATTTACAATGACAGCACTCAGAAGGTGGAGGCAAGGCCTTCAGAAGTTCAAGACCAGCCTGGGCTATATAACAGAGTGCTTAAAAATGAGAGAGAGAGAGAGAGAGAGAGAGAGAGAGAGAGAGAGAGAGAGAGAGAGAGAGAGAGAGAGAGAGAGAGAGAGAGAGAGAGAGAGAGGGAGAGGGAGAGAGAGACAGAGAGATAGAGAGGGGGAGGAGGAAGGGGGAAGAAGAGGGAGATGGGGGAAAAAGTGAGAGGGAAAAAGAGAGGGAGAGAGGGAGAGGGAGAGACAGAGACAGAGAGATAGAGAGGGAGAGAGAGATAGAGAACTGGCTGGGGTGAATTCTCTTTCAGCTATTATTTCTCTACCATCTGGTCTCTGCTGTCAGGACAGTGCGGGACACACTATACTCTATACAGTGATTAAGTCCGTTGTCCTTCTGTCTCTTGTGGCTCCAATCTGCCTTCATCTGCCATGAGCCCAATACCTGTAATTACCAGCGATTGCATAGATCATGTGATTTGGGGTTCCCCAGCATCTCTCCCAGCTTTACTGGACACTTGGCAAGTGCACTGTAGGGATAACAGTGACTTTATTAGGTCTTTGCTAGTGCACTTCCCCAGAGTGCAGGTGACCTGGCTGAACCTGGACTGTGGTGTGCCTAGTGTCCCATGGGGAAGTTACTGTTCCTATCCTAAGGCTGGCCAGCCAAGTCACCTTCCTGTTCTACCTGGGGACACTCAGACACTTCTAGGAAGGGGTTGTTCCTCCATGCTTGTTTATTTTCTCAGTGATTTAATTACATCCAGCATCCTGTGAATTTGTCACTTTTTTAAATTATAATGTAATGACTGTTATTTTTATTGCTCAATTGTCTTGCCTTTCTAAATATAATATAACTACTGTTATTTTTATTGCTAATTATCTTAGCTTTGGCCTCTGAAAGTTTCCTAAGGTTAACTTGTACATTAAGTTTTTTTTTTTTTTTACACTAATTTCTGTAGGAAGTTTCATAAGACAGCTATTTTGCAGCCTCACTCCCAAGGCTGAGGTTTGGAGCCGAAGCGGTGGTAGAGTGTAAGGGACTGAGATAGTGGACATCTACAGTGAAACAGTATTTGCCAGACATGATATGAATTCACAGCACTGGAACTGCATGCACAGCACCTTCACAAGGACAGAACAGGCAAACCCCAGCATGGAGCAGGAGGGGCACAGAATCCACCCCTAGCTGAAGAGCTGTTGGCAATGGATGGGTGTTGGTTTTCTTCAGGGATTCAGCCCTTAGAGGCTGCCCTTGCTACAGAGGATTGTCCCACACCCATGCGCTTAAGGGCAGTAATAACTGGATTGAATGGGTTTAAAGAAGAGCACATGAATTTGGGAAGGAAAAGAGGCGGGGCAAGAGGAGGATGGGAAGAAGCTCAAGTCCAGGGAGAGGAGGACAGAACTGATTAAAATGCATTAGATGCATGTATAAGATTCTCAAACTATATGCAAGATAAAACTTTAAAACAGAGAATGCTTAAGACTCATTTTGTAGGTCCTTATCCTAACCCCTAGACTCAATCATTTCCCAGAAGCCTCTAGTGAGTGGATCTTGGAACTGGAAGCTCATGGAAGATCTAGAAGTGTAGAATTTATATCTGTAAAAGCAACTTACTTTTACAACATTTTATTTACTTTAGGATGTGTGAATACCACAGCTCCTGTGTCCATCAGGGCAGGTTCTATCCTTTCTCCACAGGTGCCTTAGTGACAGAACTCAACTTCTCCAGCTTGGTGGCAAAGTGCATTTACCTGCTGAGCCAGCTCGCTGACTGTAAGCCAACTTATTTGCAGAATGCTGGAAGACAATTCTTCAGATTAGACATTGTGTGTTAATAGTCAATCAGTGTAATAGCATAATTATGGTATTTGCTTGCATTTGAAAGTCAAGAGGTTTTATATCTGACTATTTATGTAATATAATCCTTAAAACTCAGTCTAAAATACTGAAGAATCATGGGTAAGTCAAACAGACTAATGTCAATATTCTCCTAAAATACTGTTTGTTGATGAAAAACACTTCAGAGAAGTGTCTTTGGGATATGCTACTGTATGTGTAAGTAGGTATGGTGTATGTGTGTGTGTGTGTGTGTGTGTGTGTGTGTGTGTGTGTGTGTGTATAGGGTGATGAGGGTAGGAGCATAGGCCCCTATGAAAAGCATGAGCTAGAAGTTCTGAATAAATGGCCTCCACCTACCTGAAGAAGCACTTCAGTTATGTGGAGGAAACATTCACTCCAGAATGGAGTTTGTCCCCTGAGGGAAGGAAGGCTGCCATCCCCAGCAAGGCCTATAAATCCTGCCTGGTTTTGTGCTGAAGGTATAGGGATTGCCCAGTTTACCTAGAATGCAGGGGACACTGATGCCATCAGGGGACTTGATGTTTCCAAAGGAAGGGTTTTATTTCTTTGTTCCTGCCACAGTTTGTCTTAATTGTCAATCTGACATAATCTAGAAACACTCAGAAAAGTCTGAATGTGGGGCTGTCTAGATAAGCTCATCCTTTGGGTGTGTCTGTGGGAGACTGTCTTGATTATGCTAACTGATATTAGAAGATGGAGCCTAAATCCCTTCCCTGGGACTGGTGCCTGTGTAAGTTTAGAGAGGTCCAGGGCATCAGTAAGCACACACGCATTTGTTGCATTTGTTCTTTCCTGAGTGTGGATATGATGTTACTAGCTGTTCAAGATGCTGGCTTGACTTCCTTAAATCAGGGACCAGTGCATGGAATTACAAGTTGTATAAACCCTTTATCCCCTAAATTTGTTTTGCCAGAGTAACAGAAATAAAGCTAGGACAGTCTGACCAGTCTGCATGCCACAGATCTGGTCTCTTGTCCACTGCCGATGAGACAGTGGGGCCCAAAACTGATCTGAGACGTCTATAGTACAGAATAAAGACAGTGTGGACAGTTAGCCCCAGGCCTACATTTCAGTCAGGTATGCATGTTTCACTGAACAAGATGAGCTGTCACTCACAGGGCTAGCTGCTTTAATTGAGCTCCTAGAAACAATTAGGACGATTCACACCAATATTTGCATTTTACTCAATGGAAAGAAGTGAGCAGATCTCCCAAGGACCTTGTTCTATGCCAGGCTATCTATAAAGGAACTGCATTTGGTTGGTCTTGATAAAAAACAGAAAAGAATATTACTTTCTTCTTAAATTTTACCTGTTGGCTGAAATATTTTTAAATATTTTAACAATTGCTATTTCCTTAGCAATGGATCTCAGAATGATATATTAAAGCATTCCTTCTAAAGGAAATGGAAAACAGTGTGATTTACCTACTGAATAGCTCCTTGAAATGTCTGGCTTTTGTAAGGGTTTACCTTCCACTGGCTGTATTAAAAGTGTATTTGCTGAAGTATGGTCTTAATGAGGAAGAGATTAGCTGTTCAAATGTTAATTTATTTCAATAAATTCCACAAAGCTGGAGGAATGATCACCTATAGCCACTAACATTCACCTCTGCTAGAAACCCTGAGTCACACCTTTCACACAGACCAGATGAAAACTTTACAGAAGGCAGTGCTGGGACTCAGATGTGGGTGGACCCTCCAAGCCTGGGTGCTGGGTGCCAGTCCAGCAGGGCACATCAGGCACTCTCCATCTGAAGATGCCTCTGTAGAATTTAACCTGGCCTTTGAAGACGTTTCCATCCCATTCCTGAAGGCTTCAGTTAGTCCCTTGGCTACCCTCCATTCCTTTATCGTTCAAACAGTTATCTGGTCATGCATTTATTTACTAATTCATAAAACAAAGCAGACCACTACTGAATACCCAGAATGTGAACACTTGAAGAATAAAAATTGAAATACATGCAAGATGAGGGCTTTCAATCTGGTCATAAGTGCAAACAGATGTTAAAATTATTAAATGTAATCAGAAGCATGGTATGCCCTCCAAACACAGAGAAACTAAGAGTGCTATAGAAATCTTTAAAAAAAAATACAAAAAATAAAACCCTCTTGTTTGCTGGGTGTAGTGGTTACATGTTTAATATTAGCACTTGGAGGCAGAGAGGCAGAGGGGCAGAGGGGCAGAGAGGCAGAGGGGTAGAGAGGCAGAGAGGCAGAGGGGTAGAGAGAGAGGGAGACAGAGGCAGGTGGATTTCTATGAGTTCAAGGCCAGCCTGGTGAGTTCCAAGTCAGCCACTGCTAAAACATGAGACCTTATCTCAAATTAAACAAAACAGACAAGCTGTGCTCTTTGCTTCTGATGCTATTACTATTAGGGAACTCAGTGGGAACTATGTGATCATTAGGGCCTGAAGTATCTATGTAAACCTCCCACCGCCCACTGAGCTGCATTCCCAGCTCACTTCTTACCATTTTGATCTCATTTTCCAATCTCGAGTTCCATGTGATGGCTATTCTTCTTAGAGTCTATATTTACCTACTGTATCTGTATTTGAACATATTTTTCATAGTGCAGTAAACAAGTATATAAGTGACAAAGAAGGAAAAATCCCCATGATGGGAGTGTCTGAGTTTGTCACAACAGTACTCCAGCCAAAAACAGCTTGAAAAAACAGAAAGAGATTTGCAAACATTCAGTGGACAGTCAAAGAGACAGCTCGAAGTCTTAGAGATGCTGCAGAAACTGGAGAGAGAGAGAATGAGGGAGAGCGAGAGGGAATGAGGGAGAGCAAGAAGGAGAGAGGGAGGAGGAATAGAGAGGGGGAGAGGGAGGGGAGAGGGAGGGGAGAGGGAGAAGGAGAGAGAGCGGAAAGGGGAATAGAGGGAAAGGTAGAGGAGATCAGCCTCAGAATTCTGTTATGTCCTTTGACCATGTGAATTTTGATGAATAAAAATCAGGTGTTGCGCTTAGAGGCAAGCACCTTTACCAACTGAGCCCTCACGTTAGCTATATGTGTCTTTGTCTTGAACTTTACCTAACTAAGCTCTAAGCTGCAGCATGCAGTAGCAATGTGAGCAACAGTATGCCCCAAGAGGGTGAAAACATAACCAAGATTTGAGAATTGCTATATAGCTGAGAAAAAAAATGTTATAATCTAGCACAGAGAATGAGACCTGGCTAGTATCTCCAGATACCAAATAAACAAACAGATAAATAAAATAAAGTGGTAAACCTGAAACCCATGCTCAAAGCAATTTAAAATGTATTGGATGAAGGTGACCATCTTAGAGTTTGCCTTTGCAAAAATAACAATCAAGTAGAAATCATATGAGCAATTGCAGGGAACACACAGAC
>JADRCD010215331.1:28746-47282 GCA_019843815.1 Montemys delectorum
CTCCTCTCCTCTCCTCTCCCCTCCCCTCCTCTCCTCTCCTCTCCTCTCCTCTCCTCTCCTCTCCTCTCCTGTCCCCTCCCCTCCCCTCCCCTCCTCTCCCCTCCCCTCCCCTCCTTTCCTCTCCCCTCCTCTCCTCACTGCTTCCCATCCCCTTCCACTTCCTCTGCCCAGTGCTTCTTTTCTCCCTTGCCCTCTCTCTTGTCCTCCCCACTTTCTTTCCTTTCTTACTAAGCTGAACCTGTAGAGGGCGCTTCACCTGCTTGTACACATCTGAAGTATCTGCTGCCTTCTCAGTGAGGATGACATCTCTCCTCTCCCAGCTAACCTAGTTATTTAAATTCTATTTCTCAGGATCCTAAGAACCATGGCTCTCTTGTATTCTATATCATCCTATGTCTTTATTTCTGCTAACTCCTAACAAGGACTCTTTCCCACTGTCCCTCTTTTATTTATTACTTATTTAGTGGCCTTTCCTTGGAGGGCAGGATTAGTGGCTATTTATCTGTCCTTTTCAACAAAGTTTTCTTTGTTCTTAAACAACTGGATTAAGAGAAAGGTCAACTGTAAGGTCACATAGTTCGTGGTCCCTGTGAGCTGACTGGGAAGATCTTTCTTTACATTTCTAAATGATAAACTCAGATATTTGCACGGACAAAGTTTCATATAATTTCAGTAAACAAGTGGTAAACTGTTTCCTAATTAGATAAGTCACTATCTGAGTCCCTTTTAAATACTGCATTGCAAGGCTGGAGAGATGGCTCAGCATTGATGAGCACTTGCTGCTTCTGCAGAGGATCCAACTTCAGTTCCAAGCACCCAGGTCTGATGGTTCACAACTGTCTGTAACTCCAGTTCCAGTTCATCAATAAATCAGTGGGATGCAGAACTCTGAGAGGAAATGTAATTGCTTAAAACCTATAGAGAGAACACACACGACACTCTTAAGAACTCAAGGTGTTCAGAGTATTGGACGCATCTCCTCTCAATGGGTGTTGACAGTCATCTTCGGAATTCACAAAGGATATGTAGAGGTTCTTAATTATTTACATTTTTGTAGCTGGTGGTGACTTTCACCATAAATGTCACAAGTGGAGCTCAGATCTGCAACATTTATTTTCTTGTTTTTGGTCCTCTGCTTCTTAAGAAACCTGAATAATAACAATACTTACTATCAGGAGAAAAATCTAATTTGTTGAGTGAGACAACAGACCAGCAAGATATGCATATAGCAGAGAGAGGCAGTGGCAAGGAGACAGAGCTGATAAGAATGCCAATTGCTGGGAGGGTATTCAATGATATTACTATTCCACTAAGGCACTGAAGACAGTTAAGGAATTATGAGCACAGGCTCACCCCTAAAAAATAAATGCTGCAGGAGTCTAGGGAGCTCTTACTGAAGTTTTTCTCTGAATATTGAGTGATAAGAACCAAATAAAGTCACTCACTATGCACCATGATGATGAACATTACACTGAAAGGGACAATGGTTTATAAAACAAAATAACACCCTTCAGGGAAGTCTCGACTTCTACTCTCTCTTCTGCCTACTATTGTAGGTTAAATCCTTACAGTCAACGAAAGTCTGATGGTGGTCTTCAGTCAGAGTCACACCTTCTCCTATGCCCCAAGAGAGGCACTTAGACCTCGGGTTGCCCTCACATTGCAACGAAGGCAAAAATAGTAGCAGAAGAAAATCGCTTTTTCCTTTTCTTTAGATTTTATTTTAATGCATAGTTTTATTTCTGGTTTTTACTAAGACAATGTTTTACTGCCTAGTCAAGGCTGGCCTCATAGCTGTGGTAATTCTTTCAAATGCTGGGGTGTGATTAGTGCATATTAAAAGTATCAATCAGTTGGGTTTAAATACTGGTGACATTAATAATGCCGTTTACTTGTGTATCTGTATTAGTCACTTTCTTCTTCTCTGTGAATGAGTGGGAAGATTTATTTGGTGCTCATTTTCAGAAGTATCTTCAGAGCAACCATAGAGAAGGCTGGTGGGGTGGCTCTGTCTGTGGTTCTGAATTCCACTTGGGCAGCCAGATCAGGATGCTGGGATTTCAGCAAGTCTAACCTGCAAAAGATTCTGACAGCTATCCCACAAAGATTCCACATCCGCCAGCAGGGACCAGGCATTCACAGTATGAACCTGTGGGGACATTTCATCCTAAAGCATCAGTGAGGTGATTCACAAACCCACAGCCCTGAGTCCACTGCCTTTTATAATTATGTGATATAAATGAACAAACTAAGGTACAATGTATCCACCACAGCACAGCAACTGCAGTCACGGTCACAACACAAACATGCTGTGCTGCCTGGGATTACTTTTTTGTCAAACTTACACAAACTCAGGTCATCAAGAGTTTGAAAGGAAGAGTTGAAGAGGAAACTGCCTCAATTGAGATACTGCCCCCACTAGGCAAGACAATGGGGCATCTTCTCAATTAGTGATTGACAGAGAAGGGCCCAGCCCATTGTGGGTGGTGCCATCCCCAGTAGTCAACAGCGCAACAGTCAGCAGCGCAGTAGTCAAGAGTGCAGCAGTCAGCAGTGCAGTAGTCAACAGTGCAGCACTCAGCAGTGCAGTAGTCAACAGTGCAGCAGTCAGCAGTGCAGTAGTCAACAGTGCAGCAGTCAGCAGTGCAGTAGTCAAGAGTGCAGCAGTCAGCAGTGCAGCAGTCAGCAGTGCAGTAGTCAACAGCGCAGCAGTCAGCAGTGCAGTAGTCAAGAGTGCAGCAGTCAGCAGTGCAGCAGTCAGCAGTGCAGTAGTCAGCAGTGCAGTAGTCAACAGTACAGTACTAGTCAATGCACTAGTCAGTGCAGTAGTCAACAATGTAGTAGTCAACAATGCAATGGTCAACAGTACAGTAGTCAACCATGTAGTAGACAACATTGCAATATTCAATAATGCACTAGTCAATGAAGTAGTCAACAATGCAGTAGTCAGCATATTTGCTGGACAGAATGCTTTCTCAGTATGCAGAAAAGGGAAGAAAAGACATACTTGCTCAGAGCAAGACAACCCTAAGACAACACTCAGCACCTATGACTTTCATCTTATCTTCACTGGGATTCTGGACCACTGGAATTGCGACCAGGCATATTCCTGCTCCCCTTTGCCAAAGACCATTGTCATCATTATTGTACTTTTATCAAAATTCTGAGGAGATGCCTGAAACAACCGAGCTTCACATACTGACAAGAAAGGGCAAAGTTTATTAGCTGACATTTAATGCACAAGAGCTCAATGTAAAGGTTCACCGTAGGCGTGAGGGCAGGAGAGGTAAACCCAACGATCACATTCAAGCACACATAAAGGTTATTTAATTGAAAGGAAGTTGGAACATGACCAAGACAGTGGGTCATTTTTATATGACCATTTTGCAAACCACAGCTCTGACTGTGCCACAGTTGGAATGGAGACACTTCCTCATTGAAGCACTTAATTTGGTGAGCATGTGGCTCCCATTTCTCCCTTTTGCTTAATGAGATTGGAGTGACTTCCTTCTGTTATTATGACCATCTCAAGTTTTATAGAGATGAGGATCCCTCCTCTTCTCAACCATTTTTGCAGGCAGAGCACTTCTAAAGATCTGCCATTTCAGGCATCATTCCCATGTCCTGCTTGGAAGCAGGGATTCTGAGCAAGCTGACATGTAGACATTGTGCTGGAGTTTTAGCTTCTAAGTCTTGATACTTCAAGTATCGTGATAGCTCCCCTAAAATATCACAGAATAAGTAGATTTTTCCCCTACCAGTGATGCTTTTGAATTTGAGCATCTCCATAGATCTCATTCTGTCAGACATAAAGGAGGAAGGTTCCTCTCCTTCTACAAAATTTATGCGATGAAAATAATGACAGGCAAGAAGGAAGTCTGGGTTTCTCTTATTTACTGCCAGATGTAAACATCAGTCACCCAGCCACTAAGCATGGTGATATCATTCGTGTTCAGCGAAAAACACTCATAAGTAGAAAAAAATCTAGAGAGAAGTCAGAAAATGTGGCTACAGAGACAAAGGCATTAATCTGATAAGGAAACACCTCCAAGCTGGCCAGATATCCTGAGTAATGATTGCTGTGCATTTTTCCTACGAAATGAATGACCTGCCTGGCTGCCCATCTCTGCCATCAGTACTGTTTGTATTAATTTTGCAAGGAGGAACATTGTCTGGACACTGAATGAAGAATGGAGACAAAAGTCCAGAACAGAAGCACAGCTCCTGCTCCTCCCACCGAACCTCTTACAGAGATAAATGTGCCTCCCATCCAAGTTTAAACTGCACGGTAAGCACCCATCAATTTAGATCTGCCTGAATCTCGCGACTCCTTTAAATTGAACACTGTCAGATTTTAAAATAATAATGTCTGAGAATATAATAGCTTTCCACTTAATAAACACCTCCCTCTTCCATACTTACAGGGTTACTAGCTTCCACAGAGGCCATAGTTCATTACATGAAAAGTTTCTCCAGCCACATGGTATCTAGTAGTTTACTAAATACTATGGTGTTTCAGCAAAATCGGTTTGGCCACCCTAAAAGTCCTCAATGAAAACTTAAGAACAATTAAACCACAGTCATCTGGTTTCAAAGTGGCAAAACTTGGATTTCTTTAAATGTCTTTTTTTAATCCTTATGCTTTTTTTTTTTCATTAGAAAACTATGGGAGACAACAAGTCTTTTGCTATGTGTTAATTTACAAACATGGTTTTCTACATTTAGGAATCATGAAGACAACATCAAGAAGACTCAGAGTGAAATACAACCCACAGCTTGTATGAACATCAAAGCCCCTAAGATTCAACCTCAAGGAACAAGAGCAAACGGGGAAGCCATTTGCCAACCGTTTAGAAGAAAGCCTGACCTTGTTAGTATGTTCACTGAGAATCCCACATACCTTTCTGAAAAGACACAAAACTTATGTCTGCCAACAGAGACTAAGCAACCATCATGACCATGAATGTCTTAATTGATCATAAAACCCATATCTTGCAGGATATGTGGAGTGATATTTCACTTTACAATTCTTAAGACCAAAGCGAATCAACAAGAAAAAACAAGAAATTCAATATTAGGTGACACAGAGGAAACAGCTAACCCCATAAAACTGACCTCTTCAAGAAACCAAAGGAAAAAAATGTAATATAATTATGGCATAAGGGCTAGTGAGCTGTGAATGGAAAATAAGGGAAAGATTGTTTGAAAATCTTGAAGTCTTAAAATATACTGGCTAAAATTTTAATTCCTTTTAAATGAGAAGTTTGAGGCTGACATGAGACAATATCTTGAAACTAATGAAGGTAGAGCTAAAAGAAAGGAGAAAGAGAACCTGCAAGAACTGGAATAGGAACAACTAGTCAACTCGTGTTCCCACCTCCCAGCAAAGCAAAGAGCGTTGATAGTAAGAACAGGAAATAGGCAAGCATGATAGACTGTATTTTCCATACCTTGGAGCATGAAAAAGGATGTAGGCAGTAGAGACTTCAAACTGTGCCTTTAATGTCACCAACTAAAGAAAAACTAGGCTCAGCCAATCACTGACTGGTCATAATTTCCCAAGTCTGACCCCTTTCCTATGGACTCACATCAACTCCTGTGCCCACCATATTTAACTGGTAACACCTGAGCTCACCATGCTTAATTAGAAGCTCCTGAGCCCACCAAGCTTAACTGGAAGCTCCTGAGCCCACCACGTTTAACTGGCAACTCCTGAGCCCACTATGCTTAACTGGCATAGCTCCCATCTTAGTTATTTTTCTATGGCTGTGAAGGGACACACTATGGCCAAGGGAGCTTATAGAAAAAAAAAAAGAGTTTATTTAGATCTTACAGTTTTAGAGGGTTCTATTCATGACTCTCATGGCAGTGAGCAAGTTGGCAGGCTCCACAAACAAGAGGCAGAAGAGAGTGAGGGCTACCTGGCAATGGCAATGCCTTTTGAGCCCTTAAAGCCACCCCAGTGACACACCTCCTCTGACAAAACCACACCTCCTAATCCTTCCCAAAAGTTCTTAGCAACTTCGGACCAAGTGTTCAAATATATGAGACTGTGAAGGTCATTCTCACTCAGACAGCCACAGCTCCCAATCCAGAGCAGAAGGATTACTTTCCAGCTACACATTGGTTCCCAATTGCCATTGTATAATGCACCTAATAGACGACTCAGACAGGTGCAAACCCTTCTGTTCCCAATGGCCTTGGAATAAGTACATAGTATGCTCTGTCTTTGGACTGCTTAGTTTTCTTACATGCCATTCTCTACACATCTAGCTTCTCCCATATACACTGATTTTAATTCTGCACAGTTGGTTTCCTTTATATCTCACTGCAATCACATTCTCCTTCTTCACCCATTTCTTCATTCAATACTTTTCCTTTCAGTAAATCCCACTCTTCTCCATCCTGTCTTATTTGTAATTTTTCTTGTAAACATCTTTCCTCCTACTTCTTTGTTAGCATGTATCTGCCTTTGAGCCCACCCTACAAGGTTTACTATCTCCTCTTAGAGGATTGCAAAGCTGATCATCAATAGGAGGAGAGGTCCTTGGCCCTGTGAAGGTTCTGTGCCCCAGTGTAGGAGAATGCCAGGGCCAATAAGTGGGAGAGGGTGGGGTGGCAGGCATCGGGATGGGGGAGGCAACAGGAGTTTGTTCTTGTTGTTTTTGTTTGTTTGTTTGTTTTTTGGAGGGAAAAGTGGGAAAGGAGAAATTTACATGTAAATAAAGAAAATACCTAATTAAAAAAAAGTTCTCCCATTAGACTTTGAACATAGAAAGAACTGTGTATCCCCTGGTGATATGGTCTTCAACGTATATTGTGAAATGCAAAACAGTAGACACTCAAAAATATTGAATAAAATTGTATTTTATTCATATAATAAAATTCATATTAAGTAAAAGAAAAAATGGTGAATAAAATTGTCCTCTCATTTTTACAACCTGCCTAGATGTAGGTTCTTTGCCCTAGCAAGAGTGTCAGGCATGGGTTCTATTCCTGTGAACTGTGGTAAACCCAATCATAGAGTGGTTGATTACTCCTTTGACATTCAAGCCACTGTTGCAACCCTGGGTGTGTCTTTCCAGGCTGGTCATTCTTACAGCTCATAGGGCTCACAGTTGACAGTTAACTTTATGCAATTAAAATAGTAGAACCTAAGCAATAAAATTGCTGTGCATGTAACAAAGCCTCTGAGCAGAAAGAGTCTCATTGTGTTTCTTGGTTTTCTCATGATCTCAGCACAATAGCCCTGATAGGCTGCCTGTGGGTTTCTGTAATCCATAAACACTTGTATGTGAACTCTATGCACTTCTTAAATTGAGTAAGAAGAAAGCTATGGCTTCTCCCCTTATATTTACTCCTTTCTTCAGAAAAAGTAGTTTTAAAGGACTGAGAGACCCTAGTTTGGAGTGCACAGCTCTTACCAGCTTCTCTCTGATTTCCCACTAGGCATTCCTCCCAAGCCTGGCTCTCCGCAGGGCTCCTGAGGTTCCACCCTCCTCACTGAGAAAGAAACTGTCAGATTCATTTCCTGATTGACAACTTTTGATAACTTTTCCCAACTGCTTGTGAGTGTTACTTCTCTCTTTTAAAACAATCTGTATGGTCACCTTTATTGCCTTTCATTGAAACTGATTTTTGTCACAAAATGAAAAATAAAAATTATGAACTATTTCATCCTGGCACTGAGAAAATGCAATTTCCACTTTTCCCCACTTTGGGGGTTTCCCTTTATTGGCACTTTGAATTTATTTTTGAAACAGTGATTTCCAGTGGAGAAATTGAAGTCCTGTCTTTCGATCTCTTGCAACCTCATTGAGAGCTAAGCTAGAAACACTTCTGCAGCCCCTTCCTGTGTAGCTAGGAATCTATTTTTCACTCAGGGGTGTTTTAAAAGCGTCCAGCATCCTTTGTGGCTTAAAAAGCATTTGTTGCTGTGGTGGGGTGCTTCTTGTTTCGGCTTCTCTCCGGAGTAGTAGGACTTAGTGGTTTTTCTTTCCAGTTAAATGATGTAAAAGTAAAGCCCATAGCTTCGTAGACATTAGATATGGAAACTGTACTTCTCTTGTTCTGAGAGTTCCATTTTTTTTTCACATGCTGTTGACCTACTTGGAGCTGTCTTCCTTTTCATTTTCTGATTCCACAGCAGAAGTCCCTGTGGTCACTATCACATGGGCAGAGAAGCACTTGTAAAAATAAACACATTTTAAAGTATTGTTTTAAAAATATGAATGAAAGATATGTTGTCAGGAGTTGAAAAATGTTTTACTTCTGTTGGTGCAGTACTTGAATAGTTGTATAATAAAATTGTTACTAATCAAGGCTATAAATCTGATTTTTCCACATATTTGAATAATGCTTATTCTTATGTTTATGTTTTTACTTTTGACAAAACTTAGCAAAATAGAGCAAATTCTATCATCATTTTGTTATCAACTGCAAAATTTCTGTTTAAAAGAAGCACATATGGGACATGGGAGTATGTGTCTACAATCCCAGCACTCAGATCTGGAGGGAGGTGGATGTCCTTTGCGGCTAGCCTGGGCTACATAGCAAGTGACTGTCTTAACAAAAAGGCACAGCTGAGGAAGAGAATGTGAAGCAAAATGATATTTGTCTCTTTCTTTTCCCTCTCCCTGCTCCCTCCATCTCCCTCACCTTTTGTTTGCAGTATTGCTGAACTGATCCCAGGGTTGTGAACATGTTTGCAATCACGTGACTACTAAATTGGTAAACCCCCATATCTTTTCATTTTTCAGTTTGAAACAGGTTACTAAGTTGCCCAGGCTGACCTTGAACTCACTCTGTAGGCCAGGACAGCTTAAATGTGTGATCCTCCTGCCTCAGCATAGTGGGTAGCTGCAATTACAGGATTGTAAGTTCCCAAGTCTTGTCAAAACATAGACAAAAGAAGCCAAGATGCTGTGAATTACTGGGATATTGGAGACAAAATTAAGGACTCTGCTATTCCTTTGATTCTACACTTGATACACTTGATCTTAGCCAAAAGGCCGAGAAGCGATTCTAAACAATGGTCTGAGAATCAGTGTCTTCAAATTTTAAAAATTCTAAGAAGAAAGGGGTGTGTGGCTTTTAGATGAGTGCCTAGGTCATTGAAGGTTGGGCTGAAGAGCCTATGAGCATGCAGGGGGAGAGGAACATAGAAGCTCTTTTAGTTCATGGTGAGCCTGACATTTAGGACTGTATTTTTGTAAGTGCCTGCCAAGGCTTGTGAAAAGTTTGAACATTGTTACACTTTGCCCTTAACTGTTCACTTGCAGTAATTTGTTCAACTGATGTTCATGCACATGAGAACAAACATGGGAAAAAGTGTTTATAGCCAGGTAGTTTAGAGAGCAAAAGCATAGCAAGAGCTTTGCTTATGGAACACGACTTTAGCAGGACTTAGCTTCTCAGGTGTCAGATGGAGAGAACTTGTGTTCTTCAGTATCCCTCCTAGAGAAGTCTGAGAGGTAAGTGTCAGTTGATAGAAATTGGAAGCAACCATCATGGCAGCCAGTCTTGAATGTACTTGGGGCAGACACCATGGAATCTAGGTGACAATGTACTGAGGAGGAAACACAGCTCTGGTTAGGTTGACATGTTAGAAGATCTCCCCACCAGGGGCATCAAGGTCGGGCTCAGGCAAGATGAGGTGCAGGAAAAAACTAACTGCCATTTGTAGCATTTGGGATTGAAAGGACCAAGACGTGAGATTAAGCAAGGCACCCAGTACCTTTCTGGATAGAAACAAGGAGAAACAGAAGGGTTTCCATTGCTAAACGTCATGAAGTAAAGGGAAGGGGACATGATGCATTCTGTCTTAGGTTCTATGTGTAAAACACCACACCACACTCATTGCTATACTAAACCTAATGTTTGTGTAAGGTGGTTTCTCACAAGTCATCCTCAACATACAGCTGAGCAGGCAGCAGCATTGCTAATCTTCAGCGGCTCGTTCAGAGTCATGCGCAGGCACCTGGGTTACACACTGAGCAGTCTGAGAACGTGCTGTGTGCACTTCACCTCTAATTTCATCATCTCAGCTTCCCTGAAAACCAAGCAGCTAGGATGTGGGTCAGAGACCACTACATACAGCCATGGTAGTTGAGTAAAAGGATCCACCAGTAATCCAAACCAGAATAGTGGAGGCCTGTTAGGAAGCCATTGTGACATGCTAAAGTGAAAGATTTAACAGAACCTCAGGACAGAGGGCAGGACCCCATAGCAGATATCTATGTCAAGTCTCTCGGTGGGTTAGTCACAGACATGGAAGTGCTCTCTCAGAAAGGAGATCCGTTCTGACCTGTGAATGTCACACTGAGCTTTCTGCTTGAGACACTTTCCCTAACATTTCCCTCAAGCCAAGAGAAGCTACACATGCACCCATGACCACTCCCCATAACTGAACTACCTCACTGACTGCTCACAGGCTTCTTCTAAGCCTTTAAGGCTCCCAACCACCTTCTCATATCAGCCTTCTTTTCAGGAAATGAAATCAGAAAACCACACAAAAAAAGCTACTTAACCACAGAGGCAGGTAGAGAAGAAACAGAGACTACTGGAGTCAATCGTGGGACTCTCCCATTCTGAATATTCCAAGACTCCGCTCATTTGTACTCAGACTCAAAGGTTCAAAGGTGTTTACTAATTACTCTATTCCGAGTGTTAATTTGTCATGATACAACTTCATTCATGTCACTGTAACCGATCATAGGTTCCCATGTTACCAGCTGTGTTCTACAGCTCCCTTTCTGCCTCCGAATCTACAAGATTGTATTAATAGGGCTGCTATATTATTAAGAATGTAATTTCCTATCAATATTTGTAAAGGAAAAAAATCTAAAAATAGACTAAGGACTACTAAGATTTTGGGAAAACTTACAATATTATTTGCTGCTTACATGAAAAAAAATGCATGAAGAATAGCTAGGGGCTGGAGAGATGAATCAGTTGTTAAGAGCACTGGCTGCTCTTGCAGAGGACTCAGGTTCAATTCCCAGCCCCACAATCTGTAACTCCAAATCCAGTAGGTTTGATGCTCTCTTCTGTCTCAGTGGCAACCATATGCATATGGTGCACAGACATACATGCAAGCAAAACGCCCATACACATAAAGTGAAAAATAATTTAGAAAGAATAGCTAGAGGACCATACTGGCTTTCTAAAAAAAAAAGTGATGCGTGTTTGTATTTTTCCCTGATAATGTATGCATTTTACTTTCCCCATCAATATTAAGCATCCTAATTACGGGCTTTTAAATTTGAAAAGTGGAATTTCTGAGATAAATTATGAGTTGAAGAGAACAGCCTGCCTGAAAGAACAGAACAAGCAATTTTATTTTACTGAATATTGAGACAAAAATCCAAGAACATTGCTGGAGATTGGTAATGAGTATTAATCATTTTCCCTGCACTTTGTGCAATTTTCCCGGCTATAAGAACATCTCGAACTCTTCTGGAAATGTGACATTTGCTTTGTGAGTTGGAGAAAGAGCTTCACTTCGCAAGTTTGTATCTAGTGCTTAAATGCTGATTTCAGGAATAATTAGTGTGATGACATTCTGAGAGTCTGGCCACTGGCCACAGGTTAACCATGGAAAGCAGCTGACCCTTGGAAGAGGGTTCATCTTGTGCTGAGCCTCACCTGCAGCTGGCACCAAACAGGTGTTTCCGACGATACACGTGTAGTACTCAAGTTCTAACCCAGGGTTGTAACTCTCCCCTGTAAGTCTGAATCTAGTCAGGTCCTCCCTAAATGGCATGACTGTGACACACTCATCTACTACTCATTTTCTCTGTTGATCTTTTAAAACTCTTCTCTGTTTATATTTTTGCTCACAATCTGTGCATCTCAAGATGGGTGAGATTTACTCCTCACTCTCATCACCTGAGCCAGGCTGAGTTTTGTGGCCACGCTCCCCAGTTTGTCTTCTGGTGCTGAGTCTCTCAAGACAGCACTCCTCACTTTGTGTTTCAGAAGCTGCTTCCAGACTTGTGTGTCGTCTCTCATCTTCCTTCTAAATGACCTGCCCTTCATCTGGGGATCACGCAGATGAAACTTTCTTTCCTTTATTGTTCTGAGCTGTCTGTCTGGTGGGAGTCCTTCCTTCCTGCAGATTAGAATTTTTTACCCCAACACAGTAATGCAAGAGAAACTAAGCAGCTGTAAACTCAGGTACATGTGTCATGAACAAATGAGTATCCATTACGCAACAGGCTGTCCTGAGACTTTGTTAAAGGCTTCATTAAAAACAATCACGAACCCTAGAAAACACATCCTTCATGGTACCATGTGGCATAAACCAATGAGTCACATTGCCTTCTCATGATCCTTGTCTTTACCAGAGCAATCTACAACACCAGATACCTGCTGTGATATCTCACTAGGCTCCCTGCCTGCAAATCCCTCCTCTTCTCCCCTTTCTTCTTGCTCTGACAAAATATGTGACAGATAAGGGAGTGGTAGCTTATTTTGACTTACAGTTGGAGTGGAGTCGACCATACTGGCAAGGAAGACTCTGTGGTAGAAGCCTGAGGAGGCTCTTCCCGTCGCAGTCAGGGAGTAGGATATGGACAGAATGTGTGGCCAGGCTAAAAACTTTTAAGTTTCACCCCCAGTGAGTCACTTCCTCCAGCAAGGATCCACCTCCTACAGGTTCCACAACCTTCTAAAGTAGCACGAACCAGTTGGGAGCCAAGTGTTCAAATGCATGAGTAAGTGGGGGACATTTACATCTCATCCACAAAAAACACTCTGTCTTTGCATTCCTGGGGCTTCTGTCCTAATTTCTGGTTTATGAATGAAAACCTGGAGAGATATAGGATGTAAAGGGAATGTCACGGTCCTTCCAGCACCCCCATGGATCTAGGTCTTCTCCTTGAGATGGTTTCTGCTGACTTTCTGCACTCATCACCTCTGCACTGTCTCCACTTTCATAGTCCTAGTCTGTTTTCCTTTTGTAAGACAAAATCTCGTGAAGGCAGAAAGAGCCCAGGTGCAGGTGGGACGGCTCTGCTAACTCAGAGGAGCATTGCTCTCCATCAGCTGCAACTTCTGCCTGGATAGCAATGTGATGTCCCTGTCATATCATGCAAATGTGGGCCTCTGAAGGACACACACCACTCTGATATTTACAGAGTTTTGTGATGAGCACTGCTGGCTTCATTTTCAAGGAATATTAAATTAGCTGCTTGTCAGCTGGGCACCTCCCTTTTATAAAGATAGGTTTATTTTTCTTTCTTTTGTATGGCATATGTGTATATGTACATGTGTGTGTGCCTGTGTGAGTCTCTGTTTGTGCATGTATGTGAGTGTGTGCACATGTGTGTCTATGTGCATGTGTCTGTGCATGTGTGTGCATGTGTATGTGCATGCATGAATGTGTATTTGTGTGTGTGTGTGTGTGTGTATGTGCATATGTGCCTGTGCGTGTGTGAGGGCCTGTGTGTGCCTGTGTATGTGCATGTATGTGAGTGTATGCAGGTATGTGCATGCGCGTCTGTGTGCATGTGTGTGTGCCTGTGCATGTGTGTGTACATGAATGTGTGCGTATGTGTGAGCATGTGTGTGTGCATGTGTGTGTGTGAGTTATACGTTCCTGTTTTTACCTTCTCATGTGAGGGGAATATGTGTGGCACTGCACATACACCTGTGTGCGTATTTGTAGGTCAGAGGTTGATGTCTAGGGTTTTCTTCACTCTCTTCTTTATTGAGGAAGTATCTCTTGCTGAATTTGGAATTTCCCAGTTCATCTAGTCTAGCTAGCCAATTTGCTCTGGTGTGCCAAGGGGTTCCCATGTTTCTGTTTCATGAGTTACAGGTACCATGATTGCCCAGCTTTTACATGGGTGCAGGCATCTGAATTTCTTCTCCTTGTTCCTATACAGGAAGTACTTTATCCACTGAGCCGTCTTGCCATCCCCTGACAGAGGGTTTTATTGCTTCATTAACAGTCTATGAACACACAAGCAAAGGGCTCTATAGAGAAACGCTGGTTTGGGGTTTCTTCCTTGGTTTTCCAGTGGCCAAACTCAAGTCCAGATCCCACCAGATATGCACCCACTGTGTGCTCTGGAGCTTCCTAGGAGCTTTATGCTCCTATGATGCTGCTATGTATGCTGCTGTGTGACATATGTCTACCTGTTTGTTGTGTCTGCTGCAGACTCTACAAGTTCTTCTGGAGGACACTTGACCAGTCTTGCTTGCCCTTAAGCTTTAATCTTCAAATCCCAATTTCATAGTTTCTTGGAGAAAATTCACCTTTACTCTTTCTGAATTTACAATCCAAGGCACTGCCCCTCACTGGAAAGGTGACTCTACCAAAAAGCATGTGACGTAATCTCTCATTTCTCCTTCTCTACACTCTCCATTTTGACCTCAGAGAAGTCTCTGTGAAATACAAGCATAATCAGTACTTCTGCTTACAAACCTTCCTGTGGCCACACCTCACTGCTCATTGGTGTCCCTATCATTGCTTCCCTGGCCACTGGTCTGTCCCCTTATTGGACTATGGGGTAAAAGAAGACCTGCTTGTGTCTGTGCCCCAGAGCCCCCGGAAAGGAAGTCAACACAAATGATGCTAGAAAAAAGAAAGGTTTGGTAAGTATATTGAGAAAAATCACTATTGTGCTCTCCTTGGCCCTGTGTTTAGTCTTACTTTATAGATCCTCCACCTTCTTCTCCTTTGAGATTGTAGATTACCCAGGAGACTTTGGGGTGTGTCTGCTATTTATTTCCCAGAAAGGTTGTCTTTTACTAGCAAAAACAGAAAAGCTCTTAAATAATTTCCATTTTTTATTGTCCTAACTTTTTCAGGTATTTTTTTTTTTACTATTTCCTATTTTGTGAAATAAAGTACCTTTTCCTTCAAAAGACTATTTTAACATTTGCTTCTCTTTATCTATGTCATTCTCTTAAAGATGCCTCTGTTCTTTCTCTCCCTGTGAGTTTCATGTGGTCATTTCAACTTACCAGAGGTAAAGTTAGCTTTGCATTCCTGAAGTTTGTTCTTAAAATATTTGACAGTGTATTTACCCTTCTCGCTAGCATATTATAGTAACAGGTGGTGGAGAGAAGATGGACTCTTTAACAACCCTTGCTGGTGCACAGCTTTAATCTTCTTATGTATTCTTCCATGTCCCGGATCCAGAGTAATGCATTGTGATTGTATGTATGTTACGATAGTCATTTGATGAAAACATCAAATATGATCAAACTGGCCTTACAAAATGAATAAGTGAATATTCACAATAAATGTTCAGCATAGTATATGGATATTGCTTGATATATCTGTTTTTTTGTTATCTAGGTCTCTGAGCCAGTGATTTGATCCCTTGTCAAAATCTGTTAAAGATTTCTGTGAAGTGTCCCTCATTCCTTCCCCCATGAGATGCTCTCTGTATTGTTCAATAAATGCCTAGCAAAAGTTAAGGAGAGGCACACAGACGCAGGTTAGGGGAGATCTGCAAGATAGCATTCAGGGAGGGACACGCAGGTTCAGACATCTACAAGACAGGAATAACAGAAGACTTGGGGCAGGGGCCAGAGAAATTCAAATCCCAGCTTGTTCCTGGTTAACTACACTGAGGGGAGGTGCTTTCAAGTTTCTTTCCCTTAATGAGACACTGGAGCATTACTGAGTTTGTGGTGAATGAGTTCAAACCAGTTCATGTTGGTACCTCATGTGGAGAATCTCTGATACCATAAATCTATGCACAGCAGCAGCCACAAGCAGAGAACATGTGCCCTTCAATGTGACACCTAGGCTGGCACTTCTACAGAATCTACACCCACCCTTTATTAGAGGCATCACTCATGTGACCAAACCTGGCCAGGTAGATCAGATCACTGCAGTGTCTCCACATGACAAGCTTTCATCCAAGTTTATATGATCAGGATTTGGGATTTACTGGCATGGTTCTCTTTATATCCAGTTGTCAATATCTACTTCCTTAAAAGGATTGATTCAATTCTCATACACTCCCTGAAAACTAAATTGGAAGTTCTCTGGAACAGTGACCAAAGGCAACTGGAATTTATAAGAGGCTCATCTAGTGACTGTCTAAGATCCACTGGCTGCACCATTTGGGCCTGTTTTCAACCCTCCATGGTAGGAATTTTGCGAGTGATCCAGGTGTGGTGTTGGCTTGTGTGCTCTTCCAACCTGTACCTCTCTGGAACTCTATTTGTTTAAAACCAAAGCAGAATGGATGAGCTCCTTGTGTCCAAACCACCCAGTCATAGGTGTTTTGTAATAATTCACCATCCATGTGGCTTAACATGTTTTTTCTATTATCAGACTTGTGGCATGAGGGTCACTTAATCAGATGTCACCAAGTGTCTAGATGAGGTAATAAATCAGGCTTGTGAATAATTCCAGCTTGTTGGAAGAGGATGACAGCTACACTATTGGAACTTTAGACTGACTGAATCCTTGGGTTCTTGGATGGGTCTCAGCATGACCGTCCTTCCTACCACAATGCCAGATGAAGTGATCCAGGTCTCCTCTTCAGCACTCAGTCATCATTGGGCTAAGCAACTATCACACATGAAACTCTGCCCTCTATGACTTTTTGCAGGTGACTGCAAGTACAGCTTTGTCATGGCTGCCACTATTTCCTAATCTGAATAGAGTGTCACTCCCTCAAACTCAATCCTAGTGTATCTCAGATCACAGCCACAAATGATTATCATCTTTCATTTTAATAAGATTGATTTAACCTTATTTTATGTGTGTGTGTGCATTGGTGAAAATGTATGCCAGATGGGTTCAAGTATGCACTGGAGCCAGAAGAGGGTATGAGATCTTCTAGAGCTACAGTTACAGGTGAACTCTCCAGAGTTGGTGCTGTGACCCAAGCAGATCCTCAGGTGTAATAAATACTCTTAACCACTGTTTCATCTCTCCAATCTTGATATATTTTTCTTTCTTAAAAATGTCTACTTCATGACTTCAACACACACACACACACACACACACACACACACACACACACACACACACCTCTTTATTTATACCTAAGCTAGTCTCCCTTCTTGGATATAGCATAATCCTCTCACTGTGTGGCACACTGGAGGTACTTAAAACACAGTCCCCTGTGGGTTTTTCAATTTCTACCATTACCTCCAAGCTATCTCAATGTAAACTTCAAAGCTCACCCTAGAGAAGCTCACACACACAGAGAATGTTTCATCCTGTATCCAAGCTCACTCTGAGAAAGAACTTTGGTGTCCACCCTCTTCCGATCCTTCGGTTGGTTCACAGTATTTGAAAGAACAGAATGTTCCTAATCGAACCGCACAGCATCTCGTAGATGTTTGTGCCTGGGTTCTCAGAAAACAATTTTCCTAATTTCCTTTTGACCTCGCAGCCCACACAGCCCAATGTAGGCATCACAGAGGGGAGTGAGCTACAGTGGCTTCCCTCTTCCTGGGCTCACACACAGTAGCAGTCTACAGAGCCAAGACTTTATCTCCTTTGAGAATCTGGAGCAATGACAACCTCAGTGCCAATCAAAAGGAGCTTCAGAGGACACACATCCAGCCAATGTGCTCCAAAAATGCCATTTTAAATTCCAGGTACAGAGACTTACAGACTTAAAACACAGTTCTATAATACAGAGGGGCTTCTGTAAGGAGCTGAGGTATTGGTTAAAGTCCTGTGATATAGGGTATTCAGGCAAAAAGTAGGACATACATATAAAGTCACTCTACTTCCCTAATTATTTTTTTAAATATAGATTGAGTTTGGAATCAAAACTATGCTTTGTGGAGTTTAGAAACCACATCCCAAGGATAAAGGACATAAAGTTTGATATGGTAAAAGGAACAGACTTTGAAACTTTTCTCTAAGTATCTGTGTAGAACTTTAATACCCCACTACTGTAGAAAGAACATTTTATAGAAGCAAGGGCATGTGGTAGTTTGGATAAGAATGCCCCTCACCCCCAAATAGACTCATAAATTTGAATATTTGGTCTCCAGTTGATAGAACTATTTAGGAAAGATTAGGAGATGTGGCCTTGTCAGAGGCAGTATGTCACTAGGGGTGGGTGTCTTAGTCAGGGTTTCTATTCCTGCACAATCATGACCAAGAAGCAAGTTAGGGAGGAAAGGGTTAAGTCAGCTTACACTTCCACATGGCTGTTCATCACCAAAGGAAGTCAGGACTGGAACTCAAGCAGGTCAGGAAGCAGGAGCCAACGCAGAGGCCATGGAGGGATGTTCCTTACGAGCTTGCTTCCTCTGGCTTGCTCAGCTTGCTTTCTTATAGAACTCAGGACTACCAGCCCTGGGATGGCACCACTCACCATGCCCCCCCCCCATCACTAATTGAGAAAATGCCTTATAGCTGGATCTCATGGAGGCATCTCCTCAAGGGAGGCTCCTTTCTCTGTGATCACCTCAGCTTGTGTCAAGTTGACACAAAACCAGCCAGTACAATGGGTTTTGAGGTTTCAAAAACCCACGCCAGGAGTTTGCTCTCTCTGTCTCTGTCTGTCTCTGTCTGTCTCTGTCTGTCTCTGTCTCTGTCT
>JADRCD010215331.1:47382-78732 GCA_019843815.1 Montemys delectorum
TCTGTCTCTGTCTCTGTCTCTGTCTCTGTCTCTCTCTCTCTCTCTCTCTCTCTCTCTCTCTCTCTCTCTCTCTCTCTCTCTCCTCTCCTGTGTGTATCTTTCTGTCTATCTGTCTGTCTGCCCCCCATGGTTGTTGTCTCAACATGTAAGCTCTCAGCTACTGCTCCAGTACCATGTCTGACTGCCTGCTGTCATGCTCTCTCACCATGAAGGGGATGGAGTCTAACCCTCAGGAAGCGTGAGCCCGAAATCAAATGCTATCTTTCATAAGTTATTGTGAGCATGGTGTTCTGTCACTGCAATAGGAAAGTAACCAAAAAGAACGGCACCACAGGCCAAGCATTAAGACTGGGGGCTTTGCTGCACAGTGGTGTCCACCTGTCAATCACTGAGGCAACAGTTTCACTCTTAGAAGATCTGACTTGATGAACTCACTTCAGAAGCTGAAAAACCATCCCCACAGGTCATACTCTAAGCTCAGGCCTCCCAAGGAAGGTATCTAAACAGGGAAGTTCTCCCGAGAGGGTACTGATTCACCCTCCTTTTGCAGCCTTCAGCTGCCCATAGCTCTTCATTTAGGGATAGGGTTGTGTATGTATTATAATCATTAAAGAAGCCATTAATTTGAGAGGGATTGGGAAGACAGATGAGTAGGAGGAAGAGGAATGTGGGGTTGAAATGATTTAAATATAGAATTCTTATGTGAAAATTCTCTAACAATATTTTAAAAGATAAGAAGAGAGAGAGAAGTTTATGGAAGCCGTGTATATCTGGTAGCAGTGCTCAACAGAGCACAAGCCCAAGAAGGCGGTCAACCCAAGGCCTCAGCAGGACCAGGAGGGCGGCCGACCCAAAGCCTTGGAGGACCAGGAGGGTGGCCGAACCAAGGCCTTGCAGGACCAGGAGAGTGGCCTTGCAGGATCTGGTTGCCTTGGCTCTAGAGAACCTTACTTACTTCATTTTGAGAAAAAAGCAATGCTGAGGACTGGGTGGTTGTTCTCTTTAAATTCTATATACCCAAAGCTTTAAATTTAGTAAATATACACAAGGTCACAATGAAGTTATGGGGAACAACACCCTGGATGAAGTTAATTTCCATTTCGTTTTAATTACGGTTAATTTCATCTGAGTATCTAGAGAAATCATTTATCTTTCTAAAATGAAATTAGAAAACAGAAGCTAACAGGGTTGCACGGCTTGAGGCCCAAGTCCATTATATTTTCAACCCTTCCTGAGCTGGTCTCTCAAGCATGGATTTCTGCACGAGGTTCTGCATGAGGCTGTGTCTCCATAGTTACAGAGGATGCCGGGGTAAATGTGCTTCCAGCAATAATTGTTTCATATTTGTGTACAAACAGCTGAACTGAATTTTTCAATTTCAAATGCGATCAGTCCAAATTCAAACTCAGATAAGAGCACCCTAGAATGCTCAAGCAAGAGCAGACACAGATTTATGCTGGTGAAATTCTGCCAGACATACAATGTTTTTCCACTGTTATACAGCACTACGCCATCTCCTTTCTTATTTCTGTATTAATACTTTCTTGATTAATGAGTCTTTTGATGGCAAAGTCTAACCTGTACTGTAAATAATAGAAGTTGAAGATGGACCAAAGTTATATAAATTATATATAATGTGATAATTATGAGGTGCAAAGAGTGCGATGGTAGAGATATATTGATGGTTTTAAATACGTTCTATAAAATGTTTAAAATCAATTTTACACAAAAATCATGAATACTACTCCAAGAGCTTTAACTTTATAATGATGATTCAAAAATATTTGTATTTCACATTTAATATTTAAGAGATAAATGAGAAATCTCTCACTGAATAGTTTTGCTCTACTTTCTCAGTAATATAATTCTGGAAACTGAAACAATCTACTCATAAATAAAAAATGATTTGACATACAGTGTAGTGGTGCAAGCCTTAGTGTCAGCACTGAGACTATGTACATATACATGATATAGATATAGAAAAAGAGATAGATAGATATAGATATATCTATATATACATATCATATATAGATATATAGTTTATAGTTATATAGATATATAGACATATAAATATGTAGATATATAATTAATATAGATGTATGGATTAGATAGATATATAGATAATATATTTACATGTATAGATTAGATATATTGAGAGATATATGTATATATCTCTATATCTCCATACCTATACCTATATGTTTATATGTTTATATAGATAGATATATAAATAGATCTAAGTCTATTTATATATGGATATGTAGATATATAGGCATATATATAGATGATATAGAAATAGATATATGGTGATATCTAGATATAGATATACAAATAAATACATAGATACATAGGTACATAGAAATATAAATATAGATATAGATAAAGATATGGATATAGATATTCTTTTAAGGTAGGAGGATTACCAGTGTCAGACCAGCCAGGCCTACTAACTAAGACTCTGCCAAAAAAAAAACCTGACACAAATAAATAAATAAATAAGCAATAAATTATAAAGACAAAGTTTATATGATGTGATTAATTACTAAATTCACAGTCATGGATTTCCATCAGTGGTAAAAATTTAGACAAAACCTCGACTCAGCATCATCTCTCTTATATTTTGGAACATGAGAATCATAAAACCAGAAACCTGAAAAGTTCATAGGCTTTGCTAAAAGCAGAGCCAGGACTGAAATCCCACCCACAGTTTGTTCTTCCTCTGCAGTTCATCAAGCACAACAATAACTTTTAGTTAATTACTCATTAGAACATGAAACTACTTTTACACAATAGAAATAATTTTCTTTCAACTAATAATTGCCAGAGATTATTATGCATAATTTAAAGACTCATAAGGGATCACACATTTAAAAAAGAGAATTAAAATGTTTATAAATGTTTTCATTAGACACTATAATTTCCTATGTCCTCAGATATTAACTCTTGAGCCCTGAAGGACACGTGATCCAAAAGACATCAACTCAGTCAATAAGAGAAACATGAGATAAACTAATTAAGCACTCTGTGCTTATTGTCCACTCTAAAGCGTGTTAGTCCTCAAATGTTTCCCTTGCAAAAACAATTAGCAGTAAATTTAAATTTCAATTAAAGAGAAACCCACAGTTTCCTAGTCTCTGCACCTTTGCCAGTTGTGGTTCTCTGTGTTAACCAACATCTGCAGAATAAAGAAGTTTCTCTGTTGAGTGTCAAGAGATGTGCTAATTCCTCATTAGGAGTAAGTTGAATACTATGTCAATTAAGCAGAATAATAGTAGTAAGTTCCCCTAAGGCCTATGACCAGTCTAGCTACCAGCTCTTGGCCTCAGTAATGGTGGCAGGTATGGTATGGATTCCATATTGAGGAGTAATCATTAAACCAGAATGCAATTGGTTATTACCACGGTATTTGTACCTTTATTGCACCAAAGGCATGTCTTACCAGGCTAGTTAGTATTGTTGGTTTACAGGACTCACAGCTGGATAAGACTGATGATTATTTTTCCTCTTCAGTAGGATGGACAGTACCTTCCAGCACTATGAAAGCTAAACAGTATGGATGAAGTTTGTGCCAGCTTCACTTCTATGTTTTATGACTCAGATATATGGTGTCTTCAGCAATAGGGCCTTTCATCTCAACTTTGAACATGTCTGTCACACACCACTTCTTGTAAGGCTTAGAGATAAGAAAGATTGTAAGAGCCAGAGGTGATGAATTACCGTAAGGAGTGTTTCTGTACATAGGCACATATTAAGACATCTGCCTGTACGAATGCACAGTGATTGAGACAGCGTAGTGTTCATTCTTCAACAGGGATCCCAGCCAAGAGCCCAGAGCTCTGCTTGAAGAAAGGTGTCCTATCTCATGCATTTTCTCCATGAGGTATATGGCTGCCTTTCTAAGTCTATAGGGACACTGGGCAGGCTTAGAAATATACTGGGGGGTGGGGGGGGACACAAACAGTGACAGCATCAACAAGAAGCATATCAAGTGTGAAAGAGCAGCACACAGGGAGCCCAGCACTGAACAAGGGAAACTCAAAGCAGAAACCATCAACGGGGAGGAGTGGGAAGATGATTTTACCCAGGATAAGATGGTATCTCCCTAGCTTGTGTTGTCCAAGTTTCAGAGATTTACTCACTGATGAGAAATTCAGAAAGGATGTGTTTTTATTTTTGTATATTTATTTTCATTCAAGTTGCCGCGAATAAAGAAAGTGAATTCTGTTCATTCACGTCAACATTTCGTTTGCGGAGTTATGCTTAGAAGTTGAAAATGCCTCACAAAATTTATGAATAAGCACCTAGAGGAAATTAAATGTAAATATCCTCATTACATTTCAATTAATGTGATAGCAGATTGAGTTCGCAGAATTCAGCTACTTCCAGATTTAAAAAAAAAAATAGCAGCAATTTTCCAGAGAGATATCATTATTACATGGGGAATCATTTCCATAGTAGAGATTTCATAGCATGCATATTATAATGTCCTCCACCCAGGTAAAACTGATGTCTAATGTCATCTTTTTAGTTGAGGGTAACTGGCTCACATGGGTGAGGACTCCCCATCTGGCCAAATGCCTCGTCTGAATATTAGCTTTTATATCCACAGCCCTTTCCCACACCTCCTGCACAGCTCTCTGCCAGATAAAGTCTATTTATCTAGAAATATTCTTCCAGTTTTTGTTGCTCTCAGTGAAATCGTCTATGAGATTACATGCTGTAAAGTTATTTCTTTAACTTTAAGAAGTGAAACCAAAGAAAACTTTTAAAATATGCCAGAGTTTTTGTCTATACTCAGGTTCATGCACTTTAAAAAAAAAATCGTGCTATGCTTCTCCAAGAAGGGAACAGCAACACTCTTGCTTAGGAGAGAAATGGTGGAGCCACCAAAGCACGATAGGAACAGAACACCAGGCTGTTGTCTATGCTGCCTGGGCTTTGTCAGTGGCATTCTTCTGTTTTGATTGGAGAAATGATAGTCATATTCCTAACTCAGGCAGTATTCCGGGTGGGGGAAGAGAGCAGGCTCAAAATGCTGATGTTCCTGGAAGTGTTTGTGTGTGTGTATGTGAATATGTGTGTGGGCATGTACATGTGTAAATGTGTATGTACATTTGTGTATGAGTGCTTGTATGTGAATGTATGTATGTGTGTGTGAGTATATGCCTACATATGCATGTGTGTGATATATGTACAAGTATGAGCATGTAAATCTGTGCATGTGTATGCATGTGTGAGTGCATATGTGTTGGACATCTATATATGTGAGCATGTGCATGCATGTGTTTGCATGTATGTGTGTATATGTTTGTGTGCATGTGTGTGTGTACACAAGTTGGGACTTGAGATTTTGCAAGCTGCCCTCAAAGATAAAGAGATGTGAGCATCTTGTGCACTCATCCTAGCACCTGAGCCAGGAGATGATATAAAGGGGATGGAAAGAGGGTTGTTTCCATCATGTGACAGTTAATCTTGACTGCCAACTTGATGGGATTTAGGATCCCCATGGAAACAAATCTCTGGGTAGGTATTTGAGGGATTTTCTAGACTAAGTTAATTAATGTGGAAAGACACACCCTAGGTGTGGGCAGCATCACTCTGGGTCCTGGAGCCCTGTGCTGCATAAACAGCACAGAGCTGACAGGACAGCCATATATTTCTGCTTCCTGACTTTGGATGCTGAGTGATCAGAAGCCGCTTACTCCTGCTGCCAGGGTCTTTCCTGCCTTGCAGGATTGTACCTCAAGCCATGAACCAAATAGGTCCTGCCTTCCTTTGGTCACTTATGTTAAGGGTTCTGTTATAGGAATAGCAAGGAAAGTACCACACCTGAAATCTGCCCAGATTGAGCATCAGTGTGTTGGCTCCCAGCACAGCCCAGGAAAGCATATCTTCTGGTAAGGAGAGGGCAAGGGGACAGGGCCCACGTCTATCACCTCATCAGATAACTGGGAAGTTAACATTAGTGGCTCGGACTATATGGAAACATTGTATCCTTTAGGCTTTTGTAACATTCGACCACTTCGCAGGGCATTTCCACTCTAGCTTCAGCTCCTGAATCTTTATTTCATGTTATACATCCTGCAAATAAAACTGATTGTGATGAGGCTACAGCTGATCCCCACTGGGCTTCATGGCAGCTGGATGAAGCAACTGAGTTGTATCAGGTCTCATGGACCAGTGGCCTTTCTTTTTCTTTCATCTAAAATGGAGCATCTCCTTCCAATTTGCTGCTACTTAGAAGGTAATTTAAAAATTCTGCTCTTGAGGTGTGTTTGTGGCTTCATAGCTGTCTCCAGGTGCATAGCCACTAAAGAAAATATAATTGGCTGAATTTCCTTTAATCTTCAGCAGGATGTGCTGTTCTTCTATTAGTCTCTGGTTGACTACAAAGTCCTGCTTTGCTTTCAGTGGTTACTAAAGAGAACAGGCAGCCAGAGCAGGAGACAAGAGCAGCCATTCGCTTCCTGCTACACACTCACCCCTGGCCCTGCCCTGGCCTTTGTAACACATGCCCTCCACAGTTAAATGTTTGACCCAAGGGGGAGGTGGGAATTCACTGTATTCATTATCAGAGGTAAAACTTCCAAATTTGAACAAGCATCTCTTTTCTTATTAATAAATCGGTGTCTCTCTGAGTTTAACTAATCCCTCTGTTGCAGTTTTAGCCGGTCTGGGACAGAGCTGGGGATTGACCCTGAGCTCTGAGGTTTTTTGTTTTGTTTTTTTTCCATTTTGTGTCTTTCTTGCATAATTGGTGTCTTCTTTGTGTTGGAAAGCGAAATGGGTCTTTCTAAGTAGGCAAAGGGTATTTTAGGAGCTTCTTAGGAAGATGTTAAGACAGTGGAATTTTCCACGTTTGGTTTGTTTGTTGGAGGCACCCAGAGCAGTGACCACTTAGCTCATAGTAACACACTCATGGAGGCAGCGCCATTCCTGTCCCTCACCCAACACCCACACTGTTTCTCCCTCCCAAGCCATGATTTTATTTAAGATATGTGAACATTCATTTCATGTGCACAATCTTCAAGTAAAGATCATTAGCAATCATAGAAATTTGTTGGTTTTACTGGAAAATATAACAAAGGATATGTGATGTAAAGGATTAGGCTTTGTCCAACAGGGTGATTCAAGCAGGGTTCCCCTAAAAGAAACGATTATGTAATCCCAGGTTCGCACCTGAGCCAGAAGTGCCTTCAAGACATTCTGTTTCCTGTTACTTTGCTTTATAGTGACATTAGTGTCAAAACAGAAAAGTTGGGACAGTCATTTGTGTTGTGATTTCTAATCAATATTAATCCGCCAATGTACAATGAATTAATTTAACCAGCTAAAGAGGAAGAGAGTCCTCACAGAAAATGAGTCTAATGTCTCTGTTAGAGAGTAACATTCATCTATGTCAAAGGATACATTTCATTCTCCTGGAAATAAACTGTTACCTTTCATTAGCCAAGAAAACACTCCACATGAAGAGACTGTAGTAGGTAGGATGCCCAGTGTGAGATGGGCTACACCTTGGCCTCACCCATAGCCTATACATCACACACACACACACACACACACACACACACACACACACACACACACGCTCCTCTGGCCTACAGCTTGAACATAAATTCATTTTCTTAGAGCAGAAACCTAAGGACCCATCTCCACTTTGCAGATGAGATAGTCTGTGCCAGAACTCAACTACATGGAACTGCGTAGTTCCATAATGTCTTTACGAGTAGTAGCAGATTAGGTTACAGGTGAATAAAATTGACTGTAAACATGTCAGGGCTGAAACATGGAGGTATGTCAATATTGCTTTGTAACATCAGCCCATGTTTCTAGATTGACCTCCATCTGTTTAATTGATCACATGTCTTATTGGTTCTGGAAGGAGTGAAGACATCTTTGAACTGCTTATGGAATTTGAATTTGCTAGTGTGTGACTTACTTCCTGGATGCACAGAGTGCTAGTGGGTAAGAAGAAAGAATCCCGTGTGGCCCTTACTCTATTCCTGTACCTCAATGCAAGACTTCCCGTCCCATCTCTCCCTTAATCCTAGAAACCTATTTCAGGCCATTACTATAGCTATTCCTCTATGGAAAATTCAGGATCTGAGAGCAGAGCACCCTGTACAGAGAAGAATTAAGGAAAGTGTCCTAAGAGAAGGCACCACTGATGTGACCTGGCACAGCACAAAAAGACACTTCAGTTGCAGGATGTTTGACTTTCAATAGTGTCTGAGCTTGTCCTAAGCCTCTGTTATCTTACTGGTACAACAAAATAGCAATAACATCCCTGCAGATGGTCATGGAAGCTGAAGGCAAACATACGTGGTCTTACCATGTGATGCACATAAGGGCAGCTCTACAAATGCGGCCGTTAAGGTTTATTGCAAAATCCGACACTCACAGTGACTGACAAACTGAGTCAGAGTGCATGCTTCCTCTGCACATGCATTTGCATATTTTAACAGCTCTTGAGTTGATATTCGTCTTACTGAAAACAGCTCTAGAAATCCAACGAATGACAGTATGCTCTCAAGTTTCCTTCACTTTATACAGCAGTTAAAAAAAAAGTTGCCAAATTTAAATTCTTTACTGTGTGCTAAGTCCTGAGCATTTGGCACAGGTCATTCAATCCAGTTGTTCCAACAACGAGGCTGTAAAGTCATAGCCGTGGTCCCTTTACACCAGAGGCTGAGCATCTTTCATACAGTTGATATTCAGTACTGTAGCCACAATGAGAGCTTCTGTGCGGCATGAGAAGAGGGACTTGATCTCTCCCTCACCCTTTCCCTCCTCGTTCTCAGTGACTCCAAATAAATTACTTATACGCTGCGTCTCTATTAGCAGTGGGCTACAGAGTGGGTCTGGCTGAGTGTGCAGTCTTGTATGTGGTATGACTCTGGCACTTGCTTAGCTTTGTCTGTGGTTTTTATTACTTATTTACAAGATGGCAGAAATAATAGAACCTGTGTTTATACTAAACATTAAAAAGAACAAATATCTTCTTCAGTGATATATGTACATTGTATGTATATGTGGACATATATAATTATGTAATTGTTATCTCTTCTATACATGTATGCATGAAATACATACACATTAACCAATGCTGACAGAATTGGCTCTTGGGAGCTATGATGAAGTGGTTCTGGATGCTCCAAAATTGAAAAAAAAAAGGTACTCAATCCCTTATACACAGTGAGGAATGCCCTCACAGATTCTTTAAATACTCTCCAAATCAGTTATAATTTTAAGACAATCCAAAGTCTACATGATATTGTTTACACAATATGTATATGATATTGTTTATACAATAGTGACAGGAAAAAATCTACATGTCCTTATTCCAGATGTAGTTCTTTCCTGAGGGTGTTGACAGCAAGGGTGGTGAATTCTCTGATATGTAGCAGCTGACTGGAAACACACACACATGCACACATACATGAACATGCACACACAGTCTCAAGCACATACACACTAGTACACATGCATATATGAGCACACACACATCTTTCAGTCTTAGCACATTCTAAAGACTATACCAGTTTAAACTGTCTCTTAAATTCATAAAGTGCTCAATAAGTGCTACACAGTAGAAGGTATCAGCTTTTAATTTAAGACAGCCCCTTAGCTAGCTTAAGTTAGCTGGCTTAAATAGTTGAGGGTGTGTATCTATTGCCAGGACAATCAGAAACTTGCATCACTGCCAAGCAATGCATTAGCTTATCACTTACTCTAGAATGTTCTGTTCCTGGATTATGTTCAAACCAGAGCATGAAGGCTAAGGAAACGCACAAGCCTTATGTACTTTCAGTAAGTCTTTTAAATGGTGGTTGTTCATTTAAAATTCCATGGGATACAACTTGCTAAAAAATATAGCTTCAGATCATTAAGTACTTTTGATAACAAAAGGACCAAGCATCAATAAGCCTGTTCTCAAGTTCATTTTCATTGGATATATTATGTATTTAAATGTTACCAGACAATTTTGAAAACCCTTAGCCCATCATAAGATGACAGAGGTGGACATCTTCGCCTTTATTCCCACAGTGGGTCAAAATATTTTTATGTGAAACTCAGAATCCAGAGTGAAGTAGAAGATCCTAAGAAAAAGCAAACATAAAAAAATGCTTACTCGTCCTAAGGGGCTGCAAACCCTTCAGCTCCATAGAACCTTTCAATTACTAACTAGTAGCCTCAGAGCTCCCAGGGACCCAACCACCAATCAAGGACTATACATGGTGGGACTGAATGTTCTGGCAGCATGTGTATAGTAGAGGATTGCAAATCGATCATCAATAGGAGGAAAGGTCCTCAGCCTTGTGAAGGTTCTGTGCCCCAGTGTAGGGGAATGCCAGGGCCAATAAGTGGGAGAGGGTGGGGTGGCAGGCATGGGGATGGGGGAGGCAACAGGAGTTTGTTGTTGTTGTTTTTGTTTGTTTGTTTTTTGGAGGGGAACCTGGGAAAGGGAAAATTTACATGTAAATAGAGAAAATATCTAATTAAAAAAAAATTCTTACTGAAGTGGCCACCTAATGTGAAAGATGGTCATTCTAGCTTCAGTAACACCAAGTGGGGATGGGGACATGGG
Source organism: Montemys delectorum (assembly GCA_019843815.1). NCBI lineage: Eukaryota > Metazoa > Chordata > Mammalia > Rodentia > Muridae > Montemys > Montemys delectorum. The sequence goes on from JADRCD010215331.1 coordinate 57,971, forward strand.
GAAGAGTGGAGCTCTGTTAACAAAGTTCATTTGTCTTTAGCTTAGATTGGTTGTGAATACCCCAATGAATTAGAGTTAAACTCAGAAAAATGCCTGTAGCATATACACAAGATTCAAAGAAAACCTACCCAAGTGGGTCATTGAACATCAGAAAAACACAGAGCAGCAAGGGCGGAAGGGGAGATAAACTAAGGAGACGGTAAGAAGAAACACCAAGTGCAAGAGTGCATCTTGGTAAACACAAAGCAACTGAAGTCACCATTCCAAAGACAAAGGGTGTGTAAATATAGAAGGAGAGCCAACAGGTGTAACTCAGCACCGAACACAAGTCTCTGGAGTGAGATGATAGTGATAGGCATGCAGAAGTGAAAGAGTGGAGGGAAAGGTTCCACAGAATGGTGAGTAAGGGAGGGTAGGGCGCCCATACTTAGACGAAAGAGCTAGAAAAAAAATCATCTGGAGATGACAAAGAATGATGGTGTGCAATGATAAACAGATCAACTGAGTGGGGAGCTGTAACAGTTGCAGGCTAGCATACCCCCAACAATAGAACACCCAGTTATGGGAATCAACAATGGAAGAGAAGAAACACAGAACTACAGCCCCCAGGAGGTTCAGGGCTTCCCTTTCAGTGAGAGAGCAACCACACAGAAAAACCCATAAGAAAACAGAGATAGAGAAAAGCCTCTATTACTTCATCCTGGCATATTACACCCAGATAACTCTATTAAAATAGCAAACCACAAATTGACTCTGGATATACACAGGACAGCCCTAGGAGACATGCTGGAAAACACCTCAACACTGATTTTTTTTTTTTTTTGGCATCTTTAGTTATGTTTACACCTGAGGTATATGTTCCTTTATTTAATGCAATTTTAAATAAAATTATTCTTTCATTTCTCATTTCAGATTGTCCACTGTAGATAGATAGAAACACAACTAATTTCTGATAGTTGGCTTTAGGTCACTCATCTTTGCTAATACAAAGAGCTTCAATTTTCTTTGGTAGAATTTTCTTTCTTTTTTTTCTTTTCTTTTCTTTTTTGCACACAAAGTCAATTCTTTTATGAACAGACATTGTTTTCTTTCTTTGTTTCCAACCTAGAGTGCCTTGGAGAGAAAGCCAAGAAGACAAATGTTACTGTAAAATGACTCATACAAAATATGTCCTCACAGGGAGGGAAGAGACAGGCACACACAGATTTATGAGAGCCATTCATCACATGATCTGCATGCTAGTCTGCAATTTATAATCACATGGGGCGCAGGTCCTCCCCCCAACGAGCAGAAGCCAAGAGGCGGAGTACAAAACAGATTCTTGTACCTGAAGGAGGAACTCCAATTATCCCTGCTGATAGGGAAACTGAGGCACTGAGGAATGTGTACGTTGTTCATGGTTACCAGAGTTATCAGAGGATTGAAAAGTTCCCAAGCCCAGCAGTGTTCTTATCTCTGCACAGAGGCAGTCCTTTAGAAGCTGCCATAGGCTTCCTATGGCAAAGGAAAAAGTTCAGCCACTTGTCGTCTTTGGCAGAGCAAATGCCGCAGCTATTCTTCGAGCTACGAGGGGGTGCACAGACTAATGCATGTGATGATCAGAAGGCCAAGGCAGGTCTGCACAGCCAGCTACAGCACAGTGCTAAAACTTCACCATCTGTCCCTACTGGTGTCTCCCCAGCCGTGTCAAATGACAAGGAGCATGGGGTGGCCTACAGTGAATAATCAGTGGACCTGTCTTTCATGGGTTCTTGCTTAATAATACACAGCACAAATAAAAAGCGTGTATTAAGTCAAACAAGAAGAAAAAAGGACTTTCTAATCACTAAGCACACCTCGAGAAGTGACTGTAAATATTGTCTTATACTAATAACAGTGTACTGTCTCAGAACCTCAACAGTGTCCACTGAACTTGTCCCGATGACAAGAGTTAATTATGGGTTGTCCCTGGATTCTTCCCAAGCTTCCAAGATTTGTGGTGGTTCTGACGCACAAGCCAAAGCAGAAGCATACCCCCAGCCAGCAGCTACACTCCCCCAGCGTGACTTCAGTTGTCACACTTGGCAGAGGGAAAGAACAGATTCTAAGAAGCATCAAGTGCCACCTACTTCCCGCCTGAGACGACCCTCCCTGAAGAGAGCAGCTACTCCACACCCTGGATGCAGTCATCCAGGAGCAATCGTCAGTTGTTCTGATGGGGTCTGTATCTAGCCATGGAATTTCTTTTTTAATTTTATCTCTGTAGAAAATAGCTAAGAATTTCTCCTGATTTATTTACTGGCTGTATAGAGGGAGCTTTCAGGAGAAAGCCGGGAATAGGATTGTTGAGTACTTTGTTGGATGTTTCTAATGAGCATTTTGTTCTCATTGAAAATATGCACACATATATGCATGTAATAATGAAAAACGAAGCCATGAATTTGAAAGAGAGTGAGGAGGGGGTATATGAGAGGATTTTGAGGGAGAAAGAGGAAGGAGAAATGGTGTAATTATATTATAAACTCAAAGTAAAAAATAATTAAATATGTATAAATAAATATGTATAAATAAATATATGTATACATATACATATATATTCATGTATATACACACATACACATACATAAATACATCCATCCATACATAGACACACACATTTGGGGATGGCAAGATGGCTCAGTGGGCAAACCACTTGTGAAGCAAACATATCAATGTGAATTTTATGCTTGAAACTCCTGTCAAGGTGAGAGGAGAAAAGCCATCCCACAAAGTTGTCCTCTGACATGCACACAGGTACCATGGCAAGTGCACAGAATAAAAATGAATAATCATAAAACTATGCATATGCTCGGTAGCTACTTTAACACTGTAATAAATGTGCCTAAGTACTTAGAAAATTTTAAAGCTTACAGTGAAAAACCTTTTTAAAGCATCATTAATAGAGAATATCTCCTTATTTGATTTACTACAAATCATGTTTTCATAAAAGGATATGAATTTAACATTATGAGAGGTTTGCAAATACATGTGAGGTATTTTCAGAAGGATGTCAATCTATAACAGTCACTAAGATGCAACTTTGCTATGTGGCCTGGGTCCCTCTCCCTGACAAGCCATCCTTTCTGCACAGACAGAAATGAGGGCGAAGCTGCGGGGACCCTGAGTTGTCTTTAGTCCAGTTTTTCTCCTTTTGGCAAACGAGGAAGCAGGCTGTGCACTATTAATGGGTGGGGATGGTGGTCATGGGAGGAATGTTTGGGGCAGAGTCCCATGTGAACTGGAACTGTGAAATGGGGCTTTCTGGGAGAGCATTAATCTGATTCTATTTCCTACCTTGCAGCCCCTGTATTTTCAGATATTTCAGAATGGAAATAAGACATCTTCGCTATCTCCTTCCTCAGCAAGCTTCCTTTGATGAACCAACTGCATACAGGTAAATGAACTGCAGACATCCAACCCTGTGAATGGCTCCTGGCCCTGTGAATTATCTCTATGGCTTTTATAGAAGCTATTTTTGCTCTTTATTTTATCAAAGGTTCTTGTGTACCCTACATGTTCCTCTGGAGAGAAAACTTCTGTGGAAGACAGGCCCATGAGAGGAGATGAGAAAACAGACAGAGCTAATTTCCTTGTACAAGGAAGGCATGCTTCTTACCAACCTTCAATTCAGGCCCCAAACTTATACATAGCCATATATAGTCTCTGATTTACAATAAAATGGTTTGTGAAATCAAGGCCAACACATTCATTATAACTAAATATATTTTCATAAGCTTCAGTGTGCAATGGCATTTTAACTGTGCTATATCACGGTGCTTGGGAGGAGGCCTCACACATGAAAACTACGATGCCTTATGGGAAAAATCACAGCAGGTATTTTTCAGTGAGTTACATGAAATTAACATTGTTTATTAAATGGAGGAAATGATCCCTCGGAACTCACTTGTGCTAGCAGCCATCTTCCCAGCTACAGAAGAGAGACAGAGAAGAGCATCCAAGGGAAGGCAAGGTCTCTTTGTTATTCCTCTGTTCCTCAAGGCAAAGGGGGAAGCTGTGTGCGAACATCTGCTCTGGTGTCCCATGCTGCGTCTCCCGGCATGAAAGAGGGATGTGAGCTGCATGCGCTGGGTTGTGGGTTAGTATTTATTTTGGTATGATTACCATACCTGTGTCGTCTTAGGTTCACGCTGATAAAGCTGAGCCTCTATACCTTTCTGTTTTCTGACTATCACACTCCCTCAACAAAGGCCTAATGTCAGATAGTAAAAACTACTGCCACGTCACCTCACCAGGAGAACTGATCTCGGGAGGTTCCTACCTCAACAAACATCGCCCATGACTTTAATTTGCTCACTTGCACATTAAGGAGTGTCTTAGGACCCTTAGTCAGTTCTGTTTCTGTCATGATAAAACTTGCCTTTGTGAAATTTGAAGTTATTTTCACTATGGGCACAAGGGGAAAATTGATTTTTAAAGTTAAGGGACGCGGGTATGATCACACTATTGTGGAGATGTGCAAATTTGCAAGTGGCTTGTGGCAACATGAAAGAGACAATTACAGTTACATGTCTGGCAACTGAAGTCACTGCTTCCATGGTGACTATGTGCCACCAGTAAAGAGAGAAGAGGCACAGGGACTTGTGTGCACTCCTATGTCGACAAGCTGCTCTTAAAGTAAAAGCAATCAGAATTCAAAGAAAATGTATGTAGCGAGGTTACTCACAGCAGACAAGGTACTGTCCTGAAGTATAAATGAGGTTCTAAATGCAACCGACTAAGCTGAGGCGCTTACATCTCCTAAGAAACCAGATAGTGTGCTTCGTCACTTCAATATAAAACCCACTGCAGCTATCCAATCCACTTGTAGAAAAACTGCTAATGAGAGAGATATCATACCCTTTCACACCGAGAAAACTGCTGGAGGCTTAGTTGCTATCTACCAAGACTGGCTAATCTTTCTGTTTTTTAAAGTACGGAAATTTCCAGCCCATGAAAAGTGAAGAGAATTCTGTGTGAACCCTCATACACCCACCACCCGGCTCAACTCACACTACCTGACATTTGCCCCAGTTCCTGTACACCTCTGAGCTATTTTGAACATCAGCTTATATATAAATATCAATTTATTTTGTAAAAAAATGTATTTTGGCATGTTTTATTATTTTTTTTAAAGTAAGCTCAAAAATTCATTAGCAGAAATTCTACTGTCAACCTACATAGCTCATAAATGGATAAGCTAAATTCTGGGTCCTTGGGGTTTCTTGTTATTAGAATGTGAACCATCAGTACTGACCAATCAACCAAAGACAAGTCTATTGACAAGTGATAACAGACTTTGATCATGGTGTTCAAGTGATCGTGGAAAATTGGTTCCATTTGATCCCTAGAGTTTCCACGTTCGGAACAAAACTCTTTGACTTATCGCTGCACAAATGCGTTGTGTCTTAGCTCAGTGGGGAGGAAGCCTGAAAGTAAAGAGTTGCTAAGGCTGACTGCCTGTCTTCCTCCTCTCTTGTCACCTGTAGTGGCAAGTCTCTGTCACAGCTTCTGCTGGCAACTGTGAGTCTTTACCGTCCTTGGCTTGCAACTACATCAGCTTTTGCTGTCCTGTCACAATTTTCTGTTCTTACATGGACATCAGTAATAGGAGACTGGAGCTTCTCCTAATGACCTCACATCAACTGAATTATCTACAAGGACTTTATCTCCAAATGAAATTTCACATTCTGGGGGCCAATGACTCAATGCATCCATTTGGGAGAACACAGTTCAGCCAAAACCACAGTGTTCCAGGCCTGTGTCCCCATGCTTCTATTAGATTTTCCGATGCGTAAACCTATATTAAAACTGTTTTCGAAAGTCTAGGTCTGCCTTGGACTGACTGGTCCTGTCTTGAGTCACTTTCCTGAATGAAGGTTAAGAATTCCAGCCTCAGCTGCCCAAGGTTCAATGTCTCCAGCTTTACAGAGGTGGGAGTAAGTGTTCTGTACAGACATTTAAGTATGAGTACATTGCTTCTACAATTCATCTTCCCTGGCCATCCCTGACTGTCCATTTAGACTCATAGGATTGGGTGCTAAGGGTTCTGATACGCAGACTCACTAAACTGCTGTGTTCTCTGCACCCAGCACAGTGAGTTCTATGATGTGTGGGCCCAAGGCTCCACATGTTTTGAACAACAAGAAAAAGGAGTTTAAATAGTGAAATGGGTTTGAAGCAAAAGAGCCAGAATTTCTTTCCACAGAGGTAAAGGAGCTTAACTTTCATATGGAAATGAGGCCAGGCACAATCTGTCACAAGTTCCTACTGCCTGACAGCCTGACCTTGGAGAGTGTCGTCTTAGCATTCAAACAGAATGGAGGTGCCTTTCATCATTTGTGAATTATGGGACATTATTTCTCTCTATCTTTGCCCCACAGAAAGACGGGTAGCAAGCTTATTTGAAAAGGTCTCCCCAAACATATCATAGTGGTTATGGAATTACTGTGAAAATGGAATGGACAAGTTTGAAAAGGTACAAAGGCACACACTGCAGAATGTGTCTTCCTGACAGCCTGCCTGTAAGGGAACCATGACTAGGCACTTGCCTCTTAGCCCCAATTCCTGCAGTTCAATCACAGCTCAGTGAGCTCCTGGCTTTCCTACACGAAGAGTTTGCTGTTGTTTTTGTTTTTGTTTTTCTTGTCTGTTTATTTTTAATAAGAGAAAGAGACAAAGGAGTGGAGTTGGATGAGTAGGGGTTTGGAAAGGATCTGGGAGACTTGATCCACATCAATGAACACAGCAAACAGGGCAGGAAACATGAGACCTCCACTCTACACAAAGAAACACAGGGAACGTAAAAGTTGAGAGCAGGATTGATGATCTTCCCCACAGAAAAGCACATCCATTGGCTGTCCAGTGCCAAAAGCTCATCCCTGAAAGCATTCACACAAGTAACCTATATGGACTCAACAGGTTATAATTAGGAATATACATGCACATATAAATACATGTACTCATTCAGTAACAATTGGTGACAAAAGGGGACGTGAATTTAAAGGAGAGCAGGGATGGGGGTTGGTTGATGGATGGGATAAAAAGAAAAGGATAGATGTTATAATTAAATTATAATCTCAAAAACAAAAAATAAGTACAACATCTACAAGAAGTAAACTTTTAAGGATTTGTAAAAGAAAAGCAGATCTGGGCTCTTTTGACAACCTGCTCAGGGGTCTTGGGAGAGGAATTGGGTTAACAAAAGATGGGAGTGTCCAGGGCAGACTGCCGATGCAGGATGGAATCGATAGAATCAGAGCACACTAGAGGGATTGCTGGATGCAGGATGGAATCGATAGAATCAGAGTACACTAGAGGGATTGCTGGATAGCTTGCCACTCACTCCAGTGAGAGAGGATATCACTCTCCAACCCCTACTCTCTGTGCTCTGCCGCACCTCCCATAGCAGGGGGAGGGTGGACCCTCACAGGAATCAACCAGCTGACAGTGGCATTTCTCACAAGGTCCAATTAAAGCATCTCTCCAAAACCCCAAGACTCACTCCTTTGACCATAGAAGGGACAATTCTCCTGTCCCTCTGTGCCTCAGCGTGGTCTCTGAAATAGCCACCAGGGGGCAGCATGACCATCTCTGACCCTGACCCCAACCAAGGTAAAATTTTAGTCTGACTCTCCACATGTGGTTTTAACTGGAAAGAGCCAGCGCCATCTGCTAATTACAGGAAGAAGGCTACATTTATAACTCAACAGTTTGTGTAGCTAGTGTATTGCATTTTTCACAAATTATAAAATATTTGAAAAACATATCCCATGCACTCAATACTTTTAATATCATGATTAATATACTTTAAAACGGGACATATTTTCCTCTTGTCCTCTAACACATCCTTATTTGAGGTGTCTTTTTCTTGATGGGGTGATTAAGTTATATTCAAATATCTATTTTTGTGCAACATTATTATGGGTCCCTAAAACATATATTTCTTGCACAGTTTTGTAACAATGAGGAACATCCATGGTGCCCTGACCTTCTTTCTGTTCCTGCATCAAAGCCCTGCTCTGCTCCAACCCACAAAAGCTAAGCAGCACCTCACAAGCCATCTCTATCCCCAACAGTTTTTTTGTTGTTGTTTTTTGTTTTTTGTTTTTTTCGAGACAGGGTTTCTCTGTGTTGTCCAGGCTGTCCTGGTGCTCACTCTGTAGACCAGGCTGGCCTCGAACTCAGAAATCCGCCTGCCTCTGCCTCCCAAGCGCTGGGATTAAAGGTGTGCGCTACCTCCGCCCCACTCCCCAGCAGTTTTTGAAGAATAATCTTTCTCTAAATTCATTTTAGATCATGGGTGCTGCTTTCATGGGAGGGTTTACCTGCTACAATTATGTAACTACATTGGAGAACTTTCCGGAATTGATAAACAGTGTATCAAATTTCGAAACACAGTTTATCTCTTGATGTTTGGGGAGGATGGGAATGGGAGGGTGTTGGATTGGAAGCGAAGCTGTAAGTAAAAGCCAAGGACTTCAGTAATACTCAGCAACTTTCTGTTTTAAAGATTCTATAATTCTCATGGGGTCACCTCAGGAAAACTGAGCTAGATGCTACGATGTATCCTCCTCTTGTGGGCACAGATGTTGATGCTGACTCTTACTTTCCATGTGTGCAGAACAGAGGAGGAGTTTGTTCCATGATGCTAAGTTATTCCCTGAGACAGTGTGACTGACAGTATCGAGATGAGAATCGGCATCTGCCTATTGTGCCGGTGTGGCAGCCCCACACCACACCACACCACACTTTCCATTGCTTTTTAGTAACTACTTTGTACAGCTTCTAACCATACGTACAAATGTCACAATTTCATTTTCCTGGAAGATATACATGTCTATAAATTAAACATATTTAAATAGGATGGCACACCTACTGCCTTAACAATTATGATTCAAAGACTGTAAATCAGCAAGGATTACAAGTAACATGGGCTCTGCGATTGTGGGTGTGCATGCCAAGTGGGAGGCTGGAGGCACCATCCATTCCTACCTCAGCACACCATTAAATACACAAAGGCTGCCTGTGACATTTTCTATTTGGCCAAGCTAATGAAGATGCAGTGGGAATTCTTTCAATATTTCTCACGTTCTCAAAAATAACTAGGAAACACTTGGTCACATCCCAAAATGTATCATTTTTTTTTTTTGAAAATGTGCGTTAAAGAAGAAAAAGCAACCCAGAGAACATCTGTCATAGAGATAATTAGGAAATGCTTTATCTTTGGAATTCTTCCAGTTTCAGTCATTAGTTACTGGGCTTCACTTGCTATCATCAATTGGGGGAGACAAAGAATAATGGCAATATATGGAAATCTTAGAGTAGATTTTTTAATGATTTAATACTGCTGCTAGTGCTGTGGGACTCTACAGAGAGAAGCAAAAATGGCTGCAAGTTTTCATAACCAAGTGGCTCACCCTTCCCGATATACTCTTATAGCATAACTAGAGAGAAAGACAAGAGGATATTCTAGAGAAGGTTTAGAAAGGATATACTCAACTGGAAAATATGAAGGGTCTGGGGAAGGAGACAGGCAAAGCAGCCATCCTGCAGGACTTCCATGTGCTCATGAAACATATGAACCCTGCAGACATGATAACCACTTGGATTTCACGGAGAGGACTATGTGTGTCTCCAGGGCTAGGTCAAGTACAGTTCTGCCGCTTTAGCCTCAATCTTCCAGCCGTCCAGAGTCTGTCTGGAGACAGGCACACAGCTCTTCTTCTGACCCTCTTCATCCTGTAGTCTGGTCCTAAATCCCCAGGGAGTCTTCAGATCACTGCAGCTCAATAATGATGTCCTTGGAGGATCATGACAGACCTGCCGGGTAGTGGTCTCAGAAGTCCTGACACGCAAAAACTCATTGAGATGACCGATATGGGATGCTTTAGGCTACTGCCTTCTAGAAGAGTAGATGTCATGATGGGCTGATGGCTGCTAAAGCTGAGACAAGCCTCAATTCTCATCTGATTGTTCTATGACATGGTTTCATGCCATCCCATCCATTGACCTGTGCCCACTCATGTCTGCCTCATCAGTGGCTCTCAGTGAGTACCTGAAGAACCATCCTGCTTCCATCTTACACTTAAAAGCATCTTAGAGAAAGACAAATGAGGCTTGTGATTAAGCCTCTCTGTGTTTTGGGGGATTGGGCTACGCTTCCCCTGTAATCTGAACACAGCTGGAGTGTCTGTGGAACTCCTTTTGACGGTTTGGTTTAGTCTTTTTCTCACTGTTCTCACTGTGGAGTTTGTCAGGCAGGATCTCTTTTCCTCAATTCCACCTTCCCAGTCTTCTGCTTCCTTCTTTCTGAGCCTTCCTATTTTAATCAGACAGAACTTGACATGTACCAGACAGTAAGTTCCGGGCTGTAATGAGCTGCCTCCCAGAGCTCAGGGAAACACCTTTTGTTTTATTCTATATGGAAATAATAAGGGGATGATTTAAAAAAAAAACTTTAAAAAGAATAAAGTGGTGCACGCCTTTAATCCCAGCACTTGGGAGGCAGAGGCAGGCGGATCTCTGAGTTTGAGGCCAGCCTGGTCCACAGAGTGAGTTCCAGGACAGCTAGGGCTACACAGAGAAACCTTGTCTCGAAAAAAAAATCTGTTTTTTTTCTTTCAATAATAAACAAGAGGTATTTAAATGTTAAGTGAACATCCCTGTATCTCTGTTCCCTGAGAAAAACCACGAATGTGTAAGAATTCTGGCTTAGAACACGTGAGCTGCAGGGGAGCTGTGAGCGGAGCTTACTGCCACACATCTGGCTCTGGATCCAGTTAACAGCTGTATGCCAACAGGAAACATGCATGATATGGCGAAACAAGTGGTCATATCCAGACGTACCACTATGTGATCTTCAGGGTATTCTGAAGTCAAAATCAGTTTCTGAAGATGACTTTTAATATGACTAGCTATAAAGACCATAAATTCTCACAAATTCTAATTCAGCATGATAAACATTTAAAGACTTGAAAATTAAGGCACTGAAAACTGAAGTTAGGCAAGGAGTTTCTAACTAACTAAACAACTAATTAACCTTGCAAGAAGCATGAAGAACTTCAGTATATTTTTCCCCCCCAAATTTCACATCGTTCTTGGGAAAACGAGGTAGTTGCTGCTGTTTGCTATATTAATAATCCCATAGCACGCAAGCATCATGGTTGGGTTTTGCTTTTTATGATGGATGAAAATTAAGACTTCATTAAGTTGTTTTTCCTCCTTCGTGGCCATTTGAACGAGGGCTGATCACCACTGTGGGTTGATAAATCATTGTTGCTAGCACTTCTGCATGGTCCATTTACATGCAGGGATATTTGTTCCTAGGAGAATGTCTTCCATCTTTCGGGTGGTTTCGTATGGGTAGAGACTCCATCTCTTACTCAATAAAGAGAAGGCACTTCATGTTCTTCCGAGCAATAACTCAGAAATAACTGTGGCAGTAGCTTGTTAATTAATTATAGCTTCTTCTGTCACCAAAGGGACAACCAACAACAACAACAGTGACTTTCAGTGTCCTAGTCCCACACTGGGTCTGATTTTGTGATTGCTATAGTGACTCTCCACTGCTTTCTCAGAAGCATCTAGAATGTGTGTCTCCACAACGCCAGACTGTACAGCATTCACAGCAAACTCTAGGAAGCTTCAGTCTAGGAAGCCAGCCGGAGGGAACTGAGGCCATGCACACTGTAGAGGGGAATCCATCCCCGCTTCGCTTCAGCAAGTGTCTGTCCTGGGACCTGGCTGCTTCTCACAGGAAGGACGCTGAGACCAACCAGGTCTCTTCAGCTGGCTGTCACCTCCACCTAGGACTCATAGAGTGCTTCTTCTAAGCACTAACCCACCTGGAAATTCCCCCTCCCCTTCTCTCCTCCTTCACTCGTCATCTAAGAACCTGTCTGATTAATTGCATCCCAGCCTGATGGCTTCTTTATTCAACACCTGTTCAGAGTTAATCAAGCTTCAGACAAATGACATGCCCTAAGACAACCTATGGCAGAATAGCTGCTATTTAGAGACAAATGATAGACTGGGCGGATCACATGAGATTCCCACTCAGGGACGAGATAGAAACGTCTCTGATAAATCAATGTGACTGGAGACACCACCAGTGGCCAGGCAGAGATGCAGACTCTCCTCCCTGAGTTTAGGAGGAACTGCTTTTGACTTTCAGGAAAACAAAGTTTACCTATGTCAGGATTATTATTTGTTATTTTAATGGCAGATATGAGCTACTGGAAAAATCACCCATCCTCTTTAAGTTTTGCTACTGACTCTTGCTAGTGCTTCTAGGTTGTCACCATTTGCGCTTTAACTGAATACACCAATTGAAATAAGAGTCTTAACAAGTAATAGTACTTAAAAAATATAGTTCTGCAGTTAAAATTAATCTAGCCTGAAGGCATTCACATTTCCTTTTCTTTGCAAACCTGGAGTATGGTGGCTCTTCTGTACTGTTTATATATTTAAAAGCCCCAAATACTCTCTAATGTGGTTGTATTACAAAAGTATGAAATGATAAGGTTGGACAGAAATATCATCCTAGGAGAAGTCTTGAAGATGAGGGAAGAACAAAGGTGACACAAATATTAGCAGATGAGAAGCAAACCGTAGGGGCCACAGACAAAACACACTGGCTTAGGGCAGCACATGGGGGACAAGCTGTCCTGACCCCTACCAGCTAAAGACACATACATTTCTAGGTCCACTGTTGCTCTCTGCTGCGTTCGTATGTCAGAAATGGGACTAGCATATGGCTTATTCCACACTTAAGCTATTTAGAAGTTGTCTATTTCTCCTCTCTGCCTCTCTCAAATTCATGGGTTTTTATTTTTATTTATTTATTTTATGTATATGAGTACACTGTAACTGATTTCAGACACACCAGAAGAGGGTATCGGAATCCATGACAGATGGTTGTGAGCCACCATGTGGTTGCTGGGAATTGAACTCAGGTCCTCTTAAAAAGCAGTCAGTGCTCTTAACCACTAAGCTATCTCTCCAACCCCTCGAATTCATGTTTTTATTAAAACCTTTCATACAATATACTTTGTTATGTTTCCTCTCCTCCACTCCTCCCAGCTCCTCCTTTTCCACCAAGCCACCCCTTTCTTCTCCTTCCCTCCTCCTCTCCCTCCCTCCCTCTCCTGCCCCCAGAATATCTCAAATCCCTGCCATCTCTCTGGGTTTCTAAAGGTGGCTTCTCACTGAAATCCTCCCTTGTTCACACTCGCCATTGTAACATCCCTGTTTCTCTAGGTCCCCGAGGGAATCTGTCCAGCACTTGCACTCAGTTCATGTGATAAGCCTGTGCTAATACCCTTCCATGGCTCCCTTTGCAAACAGAATTAAACGCAGCCTCCATAGCAAACATTACAGAATCCTACTGTGTGGACCATTTTAGGTCTTTCAGCTTCATCTCCAACTAATACAACCCCGCCACCTTTGCCTGCCTGCGGCCACCTCCATGGCCACCGCGCTGGCTTTCGTGCTGGTTCTCAGGCCATTTCAAAATCATAGCCCTTCTTTCTTCCACAACCCAGAATTATTTCCATTTAGATCATTAAGCAAAAGTCACTTTCAACAAGCAACCTTCCCATGCAGCTTACCCAGGCTTTGGAATCTTATTAAAAACTGAAAAACAACCGGGCGGTGGTGGCACTCTCGCCTTTAATCCTAGCACTTGGGAGGCAGAAGCAGGCAGATTTCTGAGTTCAAGGCCAGCCTGGTCTACAGAGTGAGTGCCAGGACAGCAACACAGAGAAACCCTGTCTCGAAAAACCAAAAAAAAAAAGAAATTCTAAAAAAAAAAAAAATAACAAATCCTGAAAAACATAGCTATAATTTAACACATCTTTATCACTTAACTATTTTTTGCTAGACTATAAGCAATTTTTGAGAGTTGGGAAACAATATGGCACCACTATGTTAAGCCATTATAAGTATCTTATCTTATAACGTCAATATTCCTTTCTTTAATTTAAACCTAATAGTTCCTATCATGTTCTCCTGAAAACATTAGCTGAGATGTAAGAAGTGTGAGACGCCTTAGAGCAGGGGTTCTCAACCTGTGGGTCAGGATCCCTTTGGGAGCATCACATGAGCTTTTCACAGGGGCCACATATCAGATGTCCTGAGTATCAGGTGTTTACATCAGGATTCCTGACAGTAGCACAATTACAGTTATGAAGTCGCAGTGGGTTGGGGGGAGGGGGTCACCACATCATGTGGGACTGTCCTAAATAAAGGGTGGGAGCATCAGGCAGGTTGAGAACCACTGCCATAAACTGCATCAGAATAACACTGGCTGGCTGTTGCTCCAAAAGTTCTTAGCAAAAAGGGAGTGTACCAAGGGTCTGAAATGGGATATTTGCCAAAAACAGTTTTCAAATGAATGGCATTCCATATGTTTACAAATGTAAGATCATGTGCTCCTTGGCACATGTCGCATGTGCTCAGTACATATATGAGGGTGTATGTCAACATGTGGGTGATAGCCTCCAAGTAATCGCCATCTTATTGATAGCACCATCAGAAAGGAAGAGCTGGGCTCGACATCCTCATTAGTATACTGGATCTGCATCTCTTTAGTACTGTGGGGTTTTGTTAGTTTCCAAATAATTTTAGATTTTTCAGCAGAGTTTCTGGATCAATATCTTCCTCCAACTCCTAATGTTGGTGCCTTACACAATCATAGTTTGTCAGAACTAAGAACAAGAATTAATGTAGGATTTTTAGCTCACAGTATTTTACTCCCACTGCTTCAGTGATGACCCCCACACTGTTCTGGGTCCCCCTTGTCCAAGGCTCCTCCCACCTGTGAGACTGTTCTACCTTTTCCTGTCTTAATCACTCTGAAGTATTTTGAGAGCAGGCTAGGTCATTTGCTAGAATAAAGTTATATTCACACTTTACAAGTAGACAAGAACAATCTTATCGTCTGAGGGCAGTCCACCTTTTTTCTTCCTCATGCATGAACTGTTTTGTAATCCTTGTGATTCACCAGCTCGGGGCTAAGTGGCTGGTGTGAGCTGTACTTTGTTTGGACTATAAGCGCTGTGTGAACCCGACAGCAGGAAACTGCAACATCCAGAGGAATTGATTGCCCAGGTGCCCAAAGATAGCAGTGCTGGAGCAGGGACAATCAATGACCATACCATACGGAGATGGCAATCCAAGATGCCACATGTTGGCCCTGATGAGTTTCCTACGGGGGTTAAAATGCTACAAGTTAGTAGGTGTCCACATTCCAAATGCTCCGTGACCCCATTAAACTGTAAGGATTCTTTGTAGTGCATACCTACAGGACATCAGGAACTTCTGAACAGTGCCTCTACCCTGGAGAGAACAGCGGGCCCTGAAGTTCTGTGCTATTCCTGCTCACAGCCTACTGGAGGAAGAAATTGGCTGATGATCTCCTGAACCCTTTCTTTAGGAATATAGCCATTGCTTTCATAATAAACAATTAAGCTAGGCAGTCTTAGGCTATTTATAGCACCTAGTTTATCATGTCAGATTTCACCTCATTTGCAAGCTAAAACTTTCTAGTAGTATTCAGCTGAACAAATTAGGATTCCACAGGCCTATTGAATTTACACAATAGCAGCTCCTGTGTACACAGCCATTCTGTGAATTTGACATCTAAGGGCTACTTTTGATCTTTTATTTAATTCTAAAGCTATCAAAAGTGTAAGTTTTGCATGTACAGGGCCTCCACACATTCCACAAGCAAATTACCTTTCTTTTTTTAAAGGAAAAATGATGTCTTGCTGATGTGACGTGTTTTCCAGGGACCACAACCACACTGGAAGGAGAAAAGTTGTGTTGTCTGGCAGTAGGGAGACAGTTTGTGCAGAACATCTGTTGTTTCCATCCAGAAAAGTGAACATCTGGACTGTAAGTATAGTCCACTTTAAATAAAAAGTATACTTCTGAGAACTCAGAAGAAATTATAAAATTAAGAACAGCCTGTCAACTTACCTGAGAGATAAATTTGTTGAGTCATTTTTTCTCCATATAAACTCTTTTTTTAAAATTAATTAATTAATTTTTTACATTCCATATTTTATTCCCCTCCCTCATCTACCCTCCTGACTGCTCCACATCCCACACCTCCCCCCATCCCCTGTCTCCACGTGGATGTCCCCACCCCCCCACCCCACCTGACCTCTAAACTCCCTGGGGCCTCCAGTCTCTTGAGGGTTAGGTGCATCATCTCTGAATGAACACAGACCCCGCAGCCCTCTATTGTATGTGTGTTGGGGGCCTCATATCAGCTGATGTATGCTGCCTGTTTGGTGGTCCAGTGTTTGAGAGATCTCGAGGGGTCCAGATTAATTAATTCACTTTCTCCTTACAAGTTCAAAGCATTTGCTTTATAGTTATATTCTTTGCAATTCACACACTGCATGGGCTCTGTGAGAATGAGTATCCCCACCTCTCCTGAGGATGAGATTAGCCTTCTCTTTGTGTTGTGCAGAGATCTTGGGAGTTTACTAACAAAACAATGCTTTAATTACTAAAGTTTTAAAGAAACAAGTTATTTGTTATTCCTCCCCACACACAATTTGTCAATTTGTCTCTCTTCGGCAACTAAAATAAAACCACATGTGTTGTCCATTTACTAGTGAATAAATTATAATCTAGTTAAGTGCAGCTAAGCAATGCATTTCTCTCTTAATCAGATACAGGTAATGTGAATATTCTATATTGATTTTTTTTCTCAATTAGATATCCTCTATTTGGATATCTAAAGTCAATAAAAACAAAACAAGTTGGACGTGCATGATGGGAAAAGATCAAGCACAAGCAGATTGAATCCATCTGATAGAAAAAGGGAAAGAAACTGAAGACATTTAAGACATGTACAGTCGCTGCCCTTCCTAATGCAGGTGCCAAGGGAAAGCTGGTGTCTCCTAATCTCACTGTGTGACTTGGCCTGAGCTTGCTCTGGTTTGTCTCCATCCTACCCTTGGCTGCAGAGTTTCTAGCAGGACAATCCTTCCCTGAAAATCTGCCTGCCCATATGTAGGAACATGATAACATCCATACCTGCCTTATATGGTCCTACAAATCAAGTTATGTAATCAAAGCAAAGTGAGCAGTAGTGGTTTTGGCACAAATTGAGGCCTAATTAAATGCTAGCTCTTGAGCTCTTATTCCCATCATAATTTCAAAAGCCCAAAGTTACATAAATGTATCTTATCTTCTTAATGCCCAACTAGAAATATGTGAATTTCTTCTTTCTTCGGCTCTTTCTAAATGCAGGATTTCTTAATTCAAACCTACAGCACGTCTGTTGTGAAGCAGCGTAAAGATTTTTTTTTTAAATTTTTGAAAATTAATTACACTGAAAGCTCCTTTAAAATGACAGGTTTGGGCTGGCAAAAGCTGGTAAAGGCACTTGCCTCCAAACTGGCTACCTGGGTGCTGAGCCACCTACTTGGTGGAAGAAGAGATGGAATTTCCTCTTTTGTCCTCTCATCTCCCACAAGCTCCCCTTGTCATGCCCCCACCCCACAAATAAACAAATAAATGCAGCGTGTTTTAATACTAGGCTTTCAGGCTACTTGAAGGAAGTGATTCTGTTTATGTAGTAATATTAGACTTTGTGTTGTTGGGGTTTTGTCTCTTTCTGTCTATTGTAATGCAAAGTGCTGGCCTCCAAGATTTGGAGTCTGCACTTAGTCTTAGGGACCACGACTCCAGTTAATTCTGATTGGTAAATAAAGATCTCAGCAGCCAATAGCTGGAGTGAAGAGACATAGGCTGGGGGTTAGGTTTCCCAGTTTAGAGACCAACAGCTAGGAAGGAAGAAAGAGGAAGAGAGGTCACCGTGGAATGGTAAGAAATTGCAAGAGAGAACCAAGGAGAGCGGCCATGGGCTAGCGGCCAAGAGAACATGGCCTAGAGTGTTGCCTAATTGGAGCTAAAAGCAACCCAGATGAAACATAGTAATAACTTGGGTTAGGGATAGGAAAGTAGAGTCTAACAACATGGAGGGTAGGCAGCTGCCCAGATGTTGTGCTGCTTAAGGCATATTAAAATATAAAGGCTGCTTGTCTTTCATCCAGGAACATAAATGGTCTAAGGTGGGAAGGAACCCTGTCCCAGGATTTTTTAAATATTATTTTTTTTACAACATCGTACGTGCTGATCTTTAGTATACTGTATTAAAAAACAAATCCCTAATGTCCTCATTCTGGGCCCTACTAAGTGCTGTTTCCTGGGGTATTTTAAATTCTTCTGATTTAGTCTGATATTGTGCTGAACAGAAATGACTTTTCTTAGTTAAATCCGCTCACAACAAGAAAGAAACAATGAGTCTTGGGCCATAAACCACCCTCTGTTATTCACAAGTACAAGATCCAAGATGCAGGAGGGGGTACTAGGAGGGGGTACTAGGAGGGGGTACTAGGAG
The DNA here is from genome assembly GCA_019843815.1 of Montemys delectorum. Lineage (NCBI taxonomy): Eukaryota > Metazoa > Chordata > Mammalia > Rodentia > Muridae > Montemys > Montemys delectorum. The sequence goes on from JADRCD010215331.1 coordinate 76,407, forward strand.
AGGGTACTAGGAGGGGGTACTAGGAGGGGGTACTAGGAGAGGGTACTAGGAGAGGGTACTAGGAGAGGGTACTAGGAGGGGGTACTAGGAGAGGGTACTAGGAGAGGGTACTAGGAGGGGGTACTAGGAGGAGGTACTAGGAGAGGGTACTAGGAGGGGGTACTAGGAGAGGGTACTAGGAGGGTGTACTAGGAGGGGGTACTAGGAGGGGGTACTAGGAGGGGGTACTAGGAGGGGGTACTAGGAGTTGTATCAAAGGCTGCAAACGGAGAGCACTTCCAGGGTCTTGCTTTGAACCTGGGAAGAATATCCATCTCTAAGTGGCTCAGCACCGGCTGCCATCAAGCATGGGGTGTGTGATATTGCTGTGACTGGGTGGGCCTGCCTTTTCACTGAGAATGCGCTTTAGTAAGAGGACATCCAAAGTGATAGAAAGACTTACCTCAAAGACAAATACCTGTGCAGGAAATATAGTAGAACTTACTGATTCCTCTCCAAATGGCTTTGGAAGACAGATGCGTCTTTGAGTGGCAGTGGATTGGGTCTGTACCTTGTTTTCTGTTTTCCCACCTGATCAGCTCATTTCCTGGTTGTGTGTGGTTGTGTCTGTGTCTGTGCTATGACAGGGATTGCTTGTTCAAAACAAAGTCCACGACTCAGAAAATTTTTCTTTTTTTTTTTTTTGTTTTTTGGTTTTTTTTGAGACAGGGTTTCTCTGTGTAGACCTGGCTGTCTTGGAACTCACTCTGTAGTCCAGGCTGTCCTGGAACTCAGAAATACGCCTGCCTCTGCCTCCCAAGTGCTAGGATTAAAGGTGTGTGCCACCACCGCCCAGCTCAGAAAATCTTTCTTAATGCTCTCGATTGGTAAGATTTGCCAAAACCCCTATACCCAGTTATTTATTGAGTTTTAGCAAAGTACTTACTCCCTCCCCCTTGTCTCGATAGCTCTGGGACCTGTGGTGACCTCCTGAACTCTGTCACAGTACAGAGGGCCTTGACCCACTTGCTTCAACTCTCCTAATTGGGCTCCAAAAACTTTATTATAAATATGACCAGAAACATCTCACTGGCCACTTCCAAAAGTTTTGTGGATTATTCCACTCAGGAACTTGCCTTTATCTCCTACAGTGCTGAGATTCCACACAAAGAGCCTAAATACCCATAGAAGCTATTGGTTTGTAAGAAAGAGAAAACCCAAGTGCTAGTGTTCAGGGGAAACAGACTACAGACAGACTCTCATGCAGTCGGGGACATCCTGGGCCAAAGCTACAATGCTCATCTATTACCTGCATGCTGGAAGAAGAGTGTTTATCATCTGCCTCAGTGGCTGCTTCAGATCAAGAGGATGCTGACTGACATATTTCTGGGCAGAGAAACAGCAAGCCTGGATGCAGGCATTGGGGTCATCTTAAACACTCAGACATACTGACCTCAATTTAGCCATTCTCTAGAGTGAATTATATGTGAACACTTAAAGACTGAGAGAAACTTCTGAAATCTCTACTATATCTTGTATGGATTGATTACTTCTGAGATCTCTACTATAGCCTGTATGGATTGATTTATCCAGTTCCACGACCACAGGTGAGATGTAACATCCTGTCCAATTGAGTTTCTGCTCTGAGTTGACTTCCATCTCACGAGGCTCAGGCAGCAGTTCCCTCTGAAACTTAATAAAGCCAAAGCAGCCCAAATAAGATATGACTTATCTTCACACATTTAATGGGCTACTGTCAGCCTCAGCTGATTGGAGTTCACCACTCCTGTCTGCTGCGCTCTATTTGACTTGAGAGCAGTCCTCGAGATTAGAAAAAGAAAGAGAAAAATGTCCAGGGGAGTATTCTGGAGACCTGTTCAGTATCTGAAAATTAATCCTCCTGCCCCCTCGTTCCCGCCCCACACACACAATGACACCATGCTACAGATCGATTGTGATCTGAGATAAGGCTGGCAAAAGCAACATATCACAGAAGACCAAGTCTCCCTGAGCCCATCAGCAGAGTCACAGCCTGAGAACTGAAGCCTCATTTGCTAGTCTAGAAACCAAAGAACAATTGCTTAGGCGGGTGGGTACTCTGAGCCTCTGACAAATTGGCTAAAATGCATACATATTTCCACTCTACAAAAGCCACATCACGCTTCTTGTTCAATTAAAAAGGGAGTGTCGGTGTCCACCAGCGTCTCCAGGGCCACTGTGTTCACAAGCGTCTCAAGGGCCACTGTGTCCACAAGCAGTCTCCAGGGCCACCGTGTCCACAAGCAGTCTCCAGGGCCACCGTGTCCACGAGCAGTCTCCAGGGCCACCGTGTCCACGAGCAGTCTCC